>VUQH01004644.1:10178-21209 GCA_015106775.1 Etroplus canarensis | reverse complement strand
GGAGGCAGTTCCAGTCGGGTCCTTGATTTGGTATGAAATCCAAGGAGTTCCAGGCTCTTGCTCCACCTTTCCACAGGGGGGATTTAAGAGATCTCATGACTGCCGACTATAGTCCACAGCTGGGGGATCCTCCTTATGAGGCGGCTGTAAACAGAGTCGAAGATCCCTACTGCAATTGGTGTTTTCATCCTTGGACGCTTGTACAGCGAACCAGACTCTTATGGACATCAACGCTCAAATCCCATGTTTCAAGAGGAAACAACTCTTTATCCTTTCTGCAGCTGTCCATCCCCCTACATAACTCCGTCTCCCTCAGTCTGGCCCTCTAAGGTCAGATGTGCCTTTTCGCAGATAACACTTCCCAGCCAGCCAGAGCTCTCACACTTCTCTCTCCTCTTAAAAAAAAGGTTATGATTCACTTCACATTACTTTCTAACATTAGATGTATTAATTCAAAATGTTACTTATTCATTCAACTTCAATTATCATTGAGTAATACTTCAAACATATATCAAAAATCACTTATAATGTATATTGGTTACATTTGCATCAACATAATCATTTCAGTCCTCTCTGTCTTATCATCAATTACATGAGAGCCTTTATGGTGCTTTCTTCAAGCAGAGGGCCCAGATGTCTCAATCCTATTGAGAATATCTTAAAATTTCCACAAGGGTAGACAGTTTATCAGTATTCATTCAAATGTTTGAACTTTTATCCAACAGGCTGGCTGCTATTTTCCACATCTGCAAAGAGCACAAGCAACTCTTTAGAGGGCTGCAGTTACACAGAGAAAAGACAACAGAAAGGCTGCAGGTAATGGACAAGGACCAGCCAATAAGAAAAAGACAAGCCTGGACCAGGTGGCCGCCCAAAAAGGTCAGTAGCAAGCTGAGTTTAAATCACAAGTATTTTAAGTGACTTACATATGAAGTAAAACATAATTTGTGTTTGTCTCTTTAGCACAATTTAAAGCCAAATACATGGAGCAGAAGCCACTTGGCAGAGGCGGACATGGATGTGTGTATGCTGGCTATCGGAAAGAAGATCATTTTCCAGTAAGTATTAACAATCCTTATCAGGTATAGGAGCACGTGAATGCATAGATGCTGTGTAGTGGCTGTTTAATTGCTAAATGTTATATGATGCTGAAAATTGCAGCTCCTGAAATGACCACTTAAAGCTGACTTCAAACTCAAGTCAGTCCCCACAGACTCCCATGCTAAAATATCCAACTTTACAGCAGATATAACCATGTTTACAGCCTGGAACCAAAAGCAGTTCTGGTCTCTATAGCTAAATTCCACATTCATCACAACTGGACAGGTGGTGAATTTTAATATAACTTTAAAGTTCTGCATAATTAAGACTTTTGCCATGGTCCCCCCGTCCTCTCTGGTGCGGACCTACCCACCTCTATCTGTTCTCCACTTCACACCTCTCTCTGTTCTCCTCTGTTGGGCTGGGTTGGGTCATAATTAACCGCCTTACCTCCTTCAGCTGTGCAAGTCAGCCACGCCTAATCCTCACACCAGTTCACCGTCTGCTGGATTGATGAAGTGGCTTTTTTACCAGCAGAGGAGCATCTGGTCGGCGCTGGATCGTTGCTTATGCTCACGTAAGCCTTTCTAGTCCTCCTCAGTGACTCGCTGAAGCCTTGCTTTAAGAGAAATTGAGAAACTTACCTTGTGTGCGTGTGCAGCTCTGACCTCCGCTCTTCTCCTCCTAGATCTTCACCCCCTTGGATCTCTGGAAACTCATGGGAACTCACGGACCTTAAAACCCTCCCAGGAAACTGCTGCCCAGCCACCCAGCCCGGATTTCCCCCGCTTCTCACCTTGCACATTCAGTATACTTGTGTTTGTAATAATAAACTCATTAAATCTGCTTCTGCATCGGATCTCCTCTCATTCAGGCCATGACAGGCTGTCCTATATGACATATCTAATATTTTCTAATTTTTGTGTTTATTAACAGCAAAGGCACACTAACAGTTATATGTTAATTTAATCTAATGCATGTTAACATACTGCTATTAGGCCTACTAATTTAGTGCTACACTTTCATAAACACAAATAAGCTTGGACATTTATTTAAACCTTCACAGTTTTTAAGATAATTTACATTACGATAGTGTGCCTTGACCTCTGTTGTTCCTTATTAGCACCAAAAAAGTTGAAAATAGTATCAGGCTGGAAGCTGGTTTAGAATCTAATATCAATCCTGTATGCTTCATTCTTGTTGAGTGGTCTGTGTGTGTTGCAGATAATGAGCAAGAAGATGTGATAGAGGATGATGGAAGTGAAGAGAGCACAGAGAGCCACAGAATCAAGTTTAGCCAGTCCTGGAAGATCAGCTGATCTCAGTGCCAGCCTGCATCAGGTGATGGCTCAGATGATATCCTTCTACACATTCTATTTTCAAATTTCATAGTGACTCAGCCGATCTGTTGTCAGTGATGCCTGCTCTGTTCTGTGCTGGGTCTTGCTGCTCCTCTCCCTGCCTCAGGCTTTCCATGGATGCACTTGGAAGGGTGAGGAGACATAGCACCAAGTATAAATTACTGCAGATGGAAATACCAAGCTTCTTTGGACTGAAGTAGTCCTGAGCTAAATGCTTTTTGTTGTTTAAAAACTTTTAAGGCCAAGAACTGGACTCCCTGAGACCTGCACTGTGTAACCCAATGAAGGGCCTATTTCATACAGAAATTTCATGGAAGGCAAGTATGTTCAACAGAGCACAGAACATCCCCTCTTGACCACCAAGAGCCTCACTCAACCCAATCACATTTACCTGTCTGTGAGTACTTGCAGCTACCTTTAACAGGTTTACATTCAAATCAAAAGACAAAGTCAGGCACCAAGTTTTAAATACAATGGAGCTGCTAGGCAAATGTATTTCTTCAACTGAATAGGGTTTTACTTTTAAACATTAACATTACGCTTTGATTGAACAGTTGGCTGATATGGGTGTCACTACCCATTTTGTAGATGGAAATCTGATTTTTTTTACGTGTGAAAATTTGCATAATTTGTGTCCACGCTACAGTTAAAAAAGGAATCATTTTCTTGCTAGATTTGGATTAAGATTACTGTGCTACTTTTGTTCAATGTCTGTTTATTATGTTTACATTGATATCAGTGCTGTAACATACGGAAGCGTAGAGCTGCCACCCATATAAAAAAAAAAATTATACCTTATCACATTATAACGTGACAGTTTATTGTAAAAACGTGAAATGTATCACGTTATAACGTGATAAGGTATAAATTTTTTTTATATGGGTGGCAGCTCTACGCTTCCGTAGTAACGACACGTATGGTTTATATTTTTACTTTTTCATACAAAGAAATCTTCTTTCTTCTGGTTGTTGGAGGTCATTTCTTCTATTACTGAAACACACTCTTTCCTCTGTGTGTACTTTTGTGCATTTTTTTCTTGTATGCTCACATTTATATAGGAAAAGCCCCATTTTATGTTGTGGTGATGTGAGACAAAGGAGAGCAGTGCCACAAGTAGCCTGCAGCACACCGTCATCCTGAAAGGTGGCGCTGAAGGTCATGGGAAGGCTTGTGTACTCACTGCATCAGTTAGGGTTAAAATAACCTGTTGCCAACTGAAATATATTAATCACAGAAGTAAATATCCAGTGGAAGGCTTTTATCTGTTTACTTAGTTAAATTCAGACTACCTTTTTGGTCAGACAGGGTATGTTGTACAATTTGTGCTGATTCATGAAAACACTCAGCACTGTTTACAGTGCATACACTAATCAGGTATAACATTATAACCACCTGTCTAATATAAAGTTAGTCCCCCTTGTGCTGCCCCACGTGCATCAATGAGCCTTGGCTTCCTTTCCCCCTGTCTCCGGTTTACCACTGTTCCTCCCTCGGACCGCTTTTGATACCTACTGACCACTGCAGACCGGAACACTCCACAAGAGCTGCAATTCTAATACACTGTATACAGAATGTATACATAACCCAGTCACAGGGGGCCTCAAGCCAGTGTACTCCAAGTGCCAGCCACAAGCCTGGGTAAATAGGGAGGGTTGGATAGACATCTGGTGTAAGGTCTCTGCCAAATCAAATATATGGATTCATAATGACATTTCCATACTGGATTGGTTAAGGTGTGGTTGAACAACAGCTGCTTCTGGTACCCTTAGCTAACAGGGTGTTGGTGAAAACTATGCTACTGATGGCCAAAGACAAAGGAGGAGGAAAGGGGGAAGGCGCGTTAGGGGGCACAGAAAGAGCGAACACAGATGTAGTGAAGGAGGACATGCAGAAGGTTGGTGTGATGACAGAGGATGGAAGGCATAGGATGAGATGGAGGCAGATGATCCACTGTGGTAATCCCTAAAGGGAGCAGCCAAAGGAAGAAAAATGTATACAGTATGTATACATTTGTGTATATATATATATATATATATATATATATATATATATTTATTTTATTTTTTTTTAATTTTTTTTTTTTTTAAACACTTTAAAAGTCAGCAGTCAGTGTTACCTCCAAAAAGCTATTGGTTGTATTCTAGTTATGATGATTGGGTTTTTTTTTCTTTCTTTCTTTGGCTTGTTTGCCTCCCATCAGTTCAGATTCTATCAATGCACTTGCAGTCATGTCAGTTTAGTTAACAAATGAACATCAGGAGATGGTAGAAACAATGGGGTGGCTGGAGGCAATTACCTTTTTATCTTTAGTAGACTTGACTTTAGTCTTGCATTTTAAGGTTTGCCAGATTATGAATGTACTTTGTGGTCCTGGCCACTTGGTGTCAGACTTGACTAGAACATCAAACAAGGCCTCCTGTGCGCTGGTCTTAAGTCCTCTCTCTCTGCCAGTCCTGTACATTGTCCTACAGCTCAGGGTTTTTCAGCCTCTTCTGACAAAGGCTTTGTTTCTCCATATGAAATATTTAAGTTTTAACAACTAGTTTGGTCTCAGTTATTCCTTTTTAATATAATTTTTATGAATATAAAGGGAGTAGCAGATTGATTATTCAAAAAATGCGGAGAGATTATCAATGTTTAATTGACTTGGCTAAATTAACCATTTTTTTTCTGATTTTCAACCAAACCTGCTCTGGCTCTTAAACTCCAAACATGACAAAGAATGCTTGTGCAGTCTAATAATATGAAAGACCTGCTTTATACAAACCCTGATTAAAAATTGGATTTTTAACTGGCTGACATAATGAGATAAAGACACTGATTGGAAAAGCAAATATTTGCTCCAGTAGCATTTTGGGATGGTGCAGTAGTATACTATTCATACGAAAAGTGTTTCATCCTTGGAGAAATGCACATACCAGTGTCACAACTCCTACTTATCATTTTTACTGGCATCACCCCTGAGAGGGGTATAAAGACTAAAAATGCCAAATTACCAATGCAGATTAATCCACACTGGTAATTTGACAGAGGTTTTATGCTGGATGCCCTTCCTGACACAACCCTTCATGGTGAGAGGGGCTTGTGTCCCTGACTGGAAGGCGATATAAAGACTATATTTGATATATATTATCATTATGAGGAGATGGGGAGTTCAGTGCAGGAATCATATAGCTGAAGGTCATGCTCAAAGGGCCTACAATGCTGTTCTCTAAGCTGCTTCCTTGATAACTTGGTGCTGATTGAGACATTAATATTGCATTGATCTGTTGCTTCACTCACACAGGGGTGCTTCTCCACAAAAGACATGTAAAGGCTTGGTAGGGGGAAGGAAGCTCTGTAGCACCTGACTTTTCTATTGGTACTTTTTTCTTTAGCTTACGTATTTATCTTTATTTTCGGTATGAGTTTTTCGCTGCATCTTAATTACAGTCCATAATTAATGATGTTTCATTTTCTCATAAGTCTAGTACATACATGCATTCGAAAAAAAGAAAAAAATATGGATAATGTCAAATTGGATGTTATTTAAGTATAAGATTTTTTTGTTCTGAAGAAAAAGTCCCACACAATGGTTCTATAAAGATTTTGCCTCGCTTGAGGTTTGATGGGAATGTTTGTGAATCACAGTGGTCACTTCATATTTGACTATTTATTTGCAGCAACAAACACCTTCCCTGACGAGGCATAGCAAGTCTTTGAAAGACCACTGGCGACAAAAAAATAAAGGCTGTCACCTATAGACACCACAAGTGAATGCAGTGATTCAGCCTGAGATTTTTTTCTTCAATTTATTTGGGCTGTTAATGACAGGCTATCAGATTCCTATCTCTTTTTCCTGCTCTATCTCCCCTCTTCTCCTCCCTGTTGTAGCCTGGAGGCTGTTTTTGTGAGCATCTGGAGGCTGGCTGTTTGAATAGGCTTCATTCGTGGAGGGCCTTGTGCTCCAGCGAGTGCACTTAGGGCATGGATGCTTGGCCATGGTTTGTAGACAGAAATAAAAGGAAGCTTGCAAAAATGCAGCAGCAGTCATGGTTGTAGACTTGTTTTCAAGTTCTGAATGTTTTTATAATTCTTTCAGAATTTCTTAGTTTTTAGTACTGTTTATTGTACTCTCAGTTAGTTTTCGAGCCTCAGTTCCTCTTTCACCTTGGTTCTAGCCTTTATTTCTGTTTTGACTCTTATTAGTTCCCTCTGTGTCTCCTCAGTGTCATCCTGCTGTGTTTGTATTCTTCTAAGTTCAGTCTTTTGTCTGTGTTTTTGGTTATTATTGTCTCTTACTGCCTGTGGCAAAGTGGTTTACACATTCACATACAAGCAAAAGGTCCCTGGTTCAATTCCAGGTGGAAACACAGGCCCCCCCTCACCATGGAGGGTTGCGTCAGGAAGGGCATCTGGTGATAAAGCAATGCTGTTTATACTGCTGTGGCAACCCCTTGGGGAGAATACTGAGGGTACATTGTTTCTTATTTTCTGTTTTGTTTCAGTAGCTGTTATTTCATATGTCCTATGTTTAGTTTAACTTCCTCCCCTGTCTTGTTATCCCCTGATTGTTGTCACCTGTGCTCCTCTCCCTCCAGCTCCTCATTAGCCATTGGTTTATGTCTATTTATACCCCTGCCTCTCTTTAGTTCATTGTCACGTTGTCCCTCTTATGGTGTGGGTTCTGCTCCCCTTGTTTCCTGCTCTGGTTTTGCATGTCATGAACTTTGTTTGCTTTATGGATTTATCAGCTGTGAATAAAAGCTCACTTTGTATTCAACTTGCCATGCCTCCCGCAGCCCTGCATTTTGGGTCCTCAAATTCTTCATGCCATCACACATCAAAATATGACAGAAGCTCACACTAGTAGAGAATTTTCCCTCAGTGGATTATTTGCTTCCATGTACAAACTCCATACAAAATGTTGTCTCTGCTGCTTGCCCTTATCCTTTTACTCTCCTGCATCTCTTGGACACTCTCTTTTGTTTTATCCCATATAGAAATGGAAAAGAAGCCAGCAAAAAATGAGCAAACTCAGACGACAACAGGAAATGTTTCTGCTTTATATAGGTGGATCTTTAATACACAGCAGTGCTCCGCAGCATTTACTCAGGCCTTATCCTTCACAGTCGTAATAGGAGATGGGGTGGTGTAGCCATCAGATTCGGTGAATGTGCTTATGGAGCAGCTGAGGAAGTCTATTTTCTATTTTGCAGGATGCTTGTGGACATCTGTGGTCTTAAACCTCAGCCACCAAGTGATTGCCTTGTACCCTTTCATAGCCTTGTGTTATTTCCCTGGGGTAAATAGGGAGGATTGCTTCTGGGCAGTTTGGATGTTTACATTTTTAAGGTTTTCACTGAATTTAAAAGAAGGGTAATTCATTGAATCAGTCTTTAAAAATTGAGCATTTAAAAAATGTTGACCTGCCCTGGTGCAGCCAGAGATTTATTTCTCAGATTCATTCTGTGTCATTCATCCTATCACACTATAATATTATTGCAGTGATCGTTTTGATTTGTTGAAAGCACTTAATCTTAAGGAAAATCCTCTTGTTCTACAACTTGCCTGAATTAGCTTGAAAGACTTTAACACTTATTTCCTTAACTGGCTGTGAATATGAGCATACTTGTGCTCTTGCTCTATGGTGGTTTGGCTTTTTAGATCACTTTGTTTGTGGCCTGAGCTGATGTGTAGAAGGTAATGGGATTGTAAGTGGCTGGCAGTGAAATGAAATAATTTAATGAAATGAGAGACCAGTTCTGTCAGTGGGAGAGATTTTCACTGACAGCCACCCACGTCAGTTAATACACACTAGAGTGGTATGTGTTCTTTCACACACATGGGAGTGTGTGTTATTATTACATGTGCTTATGCCCATGCAGAAACAGTGCTTTCAGAGCCTTGCTGTGCCTGCTGACGGTTAGCTAAATGGGATCCTATGTTAGTTGATGTTTGCTAACTGTTATTAGCTCTGTGGGTTTGTGGCTCTGCTGTGGTGACAGATAGAAACCTCAGGATGACAGCATAACTGCAGCATGTCATAGTAGTGAAGGTGTGACCAGCTCTTCTATTTCCTATTCTGCTGATAGTTCTTATCTCTGAAGGCAGAGAAATAGAGAAATGCTGCCTCTGCAGTTGTTGAAACACCCATTCTGTCAGTTTACTTGATACATGTTCCTGGGTTATAGTGCTGTAACTAAGCTGTAAAAAAGAGGTTATGGGCAGCCAAAGCACAATTTTGAACAAGACTCTTGCAATAGATGGTGAATATTTGGGCTATCTAAATTTTAAAAAAGCATTTCATCTTGTTATTATATCATATTCCTGCCAAATCCCTGCAAATTGTCCCCTGGTCATTCTGTGATTTGCTCTCATTCTATCCATGCTTTGAAATAATTATATCAATGCATAAGCCCTATATATATATCCCATTGTGATTTAGTTTGAAGAACAGAAATGGCAGATTAGTCTCAAATCCACCCAAGTAGATTATCCACTCATCTCTAAAGCTCATGAGTTGAGGGTTCCTCATAATTGCTGCTTGCTGTTCAGAAGGCAGGAGTGCCCAGCTTACCCACAGTGAGAAGAACAGGGCCAATCTGTTTGCACAATGCCACCCGTGTCTGCTATTAAAAGTGTGGTTGGCCCCTGTTTTTCCCCTTTGTTCCTCTTCCCATTTTATTCTGATTGTTCACTGGGTTCACCTAAGTCTGTGGAGGGGATCATGGCACAGTGAGCAGGGGACTAAATATTTACATGCATTCATGTGATTTTACTCAGGGTTTGCTGGTCCAATCTGGGATGATTGGGCAGTCTTAGCAATATGTTGTCCTTTTCTACACCACTGGACTGAAGGTCAGACCACCAGGTTTAGGGGGCACATTAGGAAGCATAAATACTCTTTGTGGGTGGATCCTTACCTTGTGTTTTGGCTCTGAGCTATCAGCTGTGACATTAGACATGGCTCTGAGCATGGGTGGGTAGAAGAACATGTATGGTACTAATGTTTCTTCTGTGATGACATTAACCTGACAGATGTGACAGTATATTTTCAGTGGTTCAGTCATGCTGGAGCCAAATGACAGTGTTGAGCTTGGAAAAAGTATGCAAAGAACTCTAGGGATCAAAAGATAGGCAACTAGACAACAGGAATGACAAAAAACAACATTTTTAGGCAGAAAGTTCAGAGGTGAAAATCCATAAGATGATTCTACTGACATTCAGCTTGCATCCAATACATCAAACACATGAATAAATGTGTTGAAGAAAAACAATGTCTAAATCTTCAGTAATCAAGAGAAGATGTAACTCCCTTACATGGGCATGTTAACTCCTTTCATTTCCTGAGCTAAATATAGCCCAGTTTGATCTCAGCTGGTCTAGAGCAGAAAATCCATATAAAAATTCTTTTATAGTAAAGAAGTGCAAGCGATTCATTTACAAAACAGATGGTGAAGAAATTGAGATTTTGTAAGAAAATATGTGGAATTTCAATTAAAAGTCTGTTTTTCCACATTTAGTCATTCTAATGTCATAAACCAAAGAGACTACCAGTCCAGCTCCTTGGCTTACCTTCTGTGTGGTATAACAGACCTGTGGTTATTGTCTGTCAGTCAGAAGGTAGTGTAGCTAACTGTGATTCAGACCTTTGGTCCCCCCCAGCAATGTACAGTTCAGACAACCAGTCTCATTTCATGAGCCATTCTTATTGACTTAAAATGTTTCCTGTGAGAAAATGCAGTGGATTCCAAAAGTTATGTTTTCTCATCTGCAATTTTACCCTCTGTGAGCCAGCCAGTGGGTCAGGTTGGATCCTATTGGTGGCTGATTCTGGCCTATTGGCTGTACGTTTGTCAATCCAGAGGAATCTGAGGAGTGTTTTCATTGGTAAGAATACCTGAATGAAAGATTTTCTTGTTAACAGAAGGATGTTGCAAGCAAAATGAGTCACAGCAGGGACTCCAAAAATCATATTATTGCTAAATTAATTTTAGTGTTCCCACAGGTGTACAGTTTTATTGAAATTATGTGCATATATATTATATGTATAAACTCAGTAACCATAACACCTCAGGGTCAAACCTGGGTCTGACTAACAGTATAGTTCTAGTAAGATATTTTAGTTCTGCAGTTGAATTCAAGTTGTGGGTCTTGGTGGTTTGGGCATTAATGAATGAATCATTTTGTTTCCATTTCTGTCCACATATGACTAATACCTCAAGGCAACAATATAACAGATATTTGGATTTGTGTACATCAGCAATGCAGTATATTGCATGAATTGCAGTATACTGCCTATCACTCTCAAAATACTTGAAATTAGATCATGTGTAGCAGTTATGGTGCAGTCCATCAAATATTTTGCTAACTATTGAAAGCTGTATTGGACACCAGTAGAAAAGTTGGCTGTTTTGTGCTGATGCAGTAATTACTTTGAGGTCTAGGCAACAGAGCTTAAGACAGTATGCCAAAGAGTTCCCGGGTGTTACAGCAGCAACTACGCCTCTGTGCTGTTATAATTCACTAAATGATTTAACAGCCATTCATTGATCCACCTGGTAAACATTCATTGCTTTCAAACAGATTTTCCACTCTGTGCAGAGATATCTCTCTCTCTCTCTCTCTCTCTCTCTCTCTCTCTCTC
>VUQH01004644.1:0-10158 GCA_015106775.1 Etroplus canarensis | reverse complement strand
ATTCTCTCTCTCATGCTTATGCATTGGAATGCACGTGTGTGTGGTGTGTGTGTTTGAATTGAAAGTTAACAGTTGGGCGGGGGTGGGGTAACTTATTGGCGTCTGAGAGAACGAGTGTTGACAGAAAGTGGTTGCGACTAAGCAAAGAATAGGACAGAGAACAGTGTGGTAGTAAGACGTAGAAATGAAGGATTGACTGCTATTTCTCTCACCCATTAACCAGACACGACCATTGTTGTGCTCACTTCCCACTGGTGCACTGTTGCTATGACTGACAGCCCAACAAGCCACCTCTGTAGGTCTGCCACATGGTGGGCTGATAAATGGGGAATGCAAAACATCACTGCTTTGTAAAAACAGCTTACCTCGACTCTTTATGTTGCTAAAAGCTTTCACCTGTGCTTCACTTAACAGAGTCTAGTAATTGCTTTTGCTTCAAAGCCCTGAGGCTGAAATAAAATGTGTGATGATTACAAATTAAACAAATCTTATGTTTATTGATTTCTGTGGCAGTAATATTACATTTAATGTCATGTTCTTGGTGATATATTGCACAAGTTTCCTATATTTTTTATTTAAATATATATTTATTTTACATGCGTTCAGCTTCTCTAACATATAATAAATATGTTTTTACCAATAAACATCTATATGCCTATATATTTTGGCAAGTGCAGTACCATACCTAAAAGGCTGGGAGGAACAGTGGTGTCTCACAAGTATAATTTCTGGCACCCCATTAAGAAAGTCTCTTGAGAAGTGCAGCCCCATTCCTACTTTGAGAGTCACCTTATATACCCACTGGCTCAGCACAGCAGTGGAGAATGCACGAGAGACAAGGCGTGTTGAGCAACTCTCACAGGCGGAGGCCATCTCATGGAATTCCAGAGACGGAGCAGGAGGCCAAGAGGAGGCTGCTGGGGTAACAATGGCCAGGGACATCTGTCATGCGTGGCTGCACTCCCCTTTGCTTACAATAGGTCCGGGGGACCAGCCAGTTCTGTCTTTCATTTCTCTCCCCTCCTTTCCGGGGACACTTCTGTCCCTTACAATGGGCCTTTTGTCCCCTCCCCGCTTTTTGCCAACATTTAACCCTTCGAGGCTGCTCCTTTTTTGGCCCCTTCTTTCTGTCTCCGCTAGAAAACAAAACATATTTGAAACCGCGACTATTCATTTACCTCCTTCTGCTTCTGTTTTTCATTATGACTTTTAGCTCTGTCCCTGATGGTGCACTATGCATTCTGCATGATGTGTTACAACCCTCTTTACGTGCTGTGTATGTCTTTGAGAACAAGTGAAAAATTGGTATAGGATGGAAATAATTCCTGCTTCCCACATCCTGGTCTGTATGTAGTAATGAAATAAAAACCTCACTGTCCAGCACTCTTTTAGTACCTTCATAGACCTAATTTCACCAAATGGGAATCCACTGGCTTCAACAAAACATGACAGTAGCCTCTGGCACTGGAGACACTGTACCTGCTCAGTATACTCTAATCTCCGTGGTATCCCCTTCCAACCAGCCTCATTGTGTTTCTCCCAGGTAACCAGGAAACTAAGAGGTTGTCATCACACACTTACTGCCCGTTGATGTGACACAAATCACTTCCCTGTGTGATGCCTGATTGATTTTTAAACCTATGATGATGTTAGGGCCACAGCTCTGCACTGGCTTCGATGTAATTATACTCAAAGCTGTCTGTTTCTCAGTGTTTTCAACACTCATCAGCCTGATGTAAATTGCAAATTGATTTTTTTTCCAAGCCTCTCATTCTTAAGGACTTAAGGGGTTCAAGCTGGTCCACAATTGATTGGTCAGATTGCAATTTATTATTGCTGTCAGCAACAAGACTTTTCAAGGGGAAACTTGGCAGTCTGTTGGGTAATCTGAACTCATCACTTCTGTTGTGCCAACTTGACAAAGCAAAAAAAGGTCTCTGTATTGATACTGGATTTTTATATATAAATATTATAAAAAAATTTTTTTTATAGTAAACAAGCAAGTCTTGACTGACTAAGCCTTGAAAAGTCAGAGGGTTAGATGTGTGATTTGGGGGTACAGTTCCATTGCATGACAGAAGTTTGTAATACCATTTAATTGTAAAATGCATGCTATTATTTGCGAGGGAAAATGGCCATGTAATCTATTACATATACAGTATATGTAATATATACATGTAATATATTTAAAATACAGACTCTACAGTAGGAAGCTATTGTACCAAAAGTCAATTCACCTTGATCCACCTCAGTCTCTTTGCTTTCTCTTTTCCTTAAAGATCTTTTTGGATTCTAGCTGGGCAACATACTTAGGCAGTGTGTTCTTTGTATCATCACAATGCTGAAATATTCCTCTCTTGAAAACATTCTGGACACTGGAAGTCACCTTGTCAATTAGTAATTTCGTATACCCATAGGAATCCATAGTCCCATATAGAAGTGTTATCTCTTAAACATGTTTTGCACACACTCAGCCTCATATTATCACATTCCTGTCATCATACTTTAATATCAAGATTATGCATTCACTGTGACAATCCCAGACAGGTTCATGCTAAACATGCTTGACTCCAACTGTACTGGACAAATTTAACTTTGCCTTATCTGATCTTAGAATACACTCCCGCTATTAATCAGGGTCTTCAGCATGGACTTTATTGAAGAAAAATCTTGCAGTTTTAAACCCAACAGCAAGCAGTTATTTTCTGTATGGTGTCTATAGAGGTTTATACTATGCAGTGTCCTTCACACTGTCTAAGCTGTCATAGAAACTCAAATTTTCATTGATAACCCCAAATCTGCCAAATCTGAAGAACTTGCCCTTCTGTTTTTCAGAGCTAGATTGTGTAAGTAAGTGTACTGTCTGTTTTAGGAAGAAATGCAGCTGGAGCTTTGATTACTGGTACAACAGGGTTTTGTAAAAGTATTGTACTATGTATCCTTGTTATTGCTGAGTTTTAGATGATCACACATCTTCCTGTATCATTTTTTCTTTTGTGGACTCTTGCAGTCAGATTTTTTTCAATTCCTTCAGGTAGAGCCATGACGGAAGCTTGCTGATAAACCCTACTCACTGGTCCAAATCTGAGAAATTTGTGGTGTTGACATGTTATTTTATGAACATGCTCAGGAAGTACCAGTTGTCCTTAAATTTCTTTCAATCACCATATTTTTTCAAAATTATATAATATAGATCACAGTTTTATTCACTTTGGTTGCACTACATTTATTCTTCATTGCCTGTAGTTTCAGTATAGTCATTCTAAGGAATTTGTTTCTGTTTGTTCCTGAGAGGAAATACTCTACTCACAACTGAGAAATAATGCAGTTATTAAGAGATGATACAAATTTTAATCATATGACAAACACATTATTCGTGGTGTTCAGTGTTGTACTCCCTTCCATTGTTTACTGTGATTTACAACTTTTAGCGCTTCCACTTTCTTGCTTTGCCCGACTTTGTGCCATAAATGGAGCCACTGGCTAGCTGGACTGCTGTGTCCTGTCCTGGCAGCTAATTGTTGCCAGCTGCCCATGTGTCAGGGAACAAAGGGTTGTTTGAAAAGGTGATCTGTTGATTGGAGAAGCTGTCCACCCCCCTTTAATGGGATGTGCATCACATGAGATGTGGCATCTCTGTACAGTGCTGCCTCATTTCTGCACATGTCCCTGGGGCCCAGAACGCTTTCGCAACACCAGCCCTTGAACTGTTGTAACCAGACAGCGAAATAAGCTCAGAGAGAGAATATCAGGACAGAGTGAGGAGGGAGTTGGTTGCAGGTGGTGCAGGTCATTTCAAGTAGTTGGAGAGAAAGCCTGGGGTGTATGCATCTGTATGTGTGTCTGTGTGTGTGTGTGTTATTAGTGTTATGATTCCTGATATGACAGATTTGCATGTAGACAACATTATTATTTGCCAAACCTTTTAAAAACAACTTTATATGTTTAGGAGCATCTTATCTGGGTTTTCAGTCTTTGCTCACATATTTTTTAAAAACTTTTTCTTGTGGGAGGAGGAGTGGTTTTAGGAAGCAAATGTTTCATGTGAGTGGCTGAGTCAGTTGTTAGAGATAACATTCTTGTCTTTTCCCTGTCAGCATAAATATTTAAGTGAACCTGTCAGCAGTGCTCCCTTGCTCCCATCCTCTCAGAGGAAGGAGAAAACAAGAGAAAGAGGGGATAAGTCAGGGAGAAAGATAAAGGTCTCTGAGTGATTGTTGTCTGTCCGCTTGGCTGTACTCTGTGGCTATAACCAGGACCACTCACATGCTGATAGGACGTGTGTGTGTGTGTGTGTGTGTGTGTGTGTGTGTGTGTGTGTGTGTGTGTGTGTGTGTGTCTACCACCTCTCAGTGCTGTCTAGCTGATCGAACAGCCCTCCAGGCGTCCTGTTATGACAGCTCACTCTCCACCTTGAGAGACCTCATCTGGGGCGTGTTCTGACAGGGCAGCCTCTTGGAATAGCTCTGATGAGAGGCAAGCACAGATTTCTATCATTCTCCTGATGCTCACTGTCACTCTTGCTTTCTTTTTTGGTTCTGTGTGTATGCATATTTGTCTTTTTGGAGACATAATTGCATCAGGGGAAAAGACTATATTATAACAATAACAATAACTGATTTTCCACAAATATAAAGCATAGTTATGTAAATACACATTGCAGTTGAGCTTAGTTGTATAATTACTGTATTATGTCAGCTGAAGTGTGATATATAAAATACAGTTAAGTCAGGAGAATTTCTTATCAGCTATAAAAGCATGGTGTTAGAATTATTTGTTAAATCTTGGAGTGAAAATTTGCCTTAACCTTGGATTATTTCCGCATCTGTCAAGTTATGACATATGTAGAATTTGCATTCTATACATTTATAATTTCTGTTTTGATTGGCTTATCATAACTTAAACTACTTAGTACTGGAGCCAAATTGATGAAAAATACATTATTTTGATAATTTATGAACAGATTTGTTTTTCAAGCAAAAATATCACAAATTTCTGATACTTTATTGAAAAAGCAGTTAATTAATAAAATATATCACAGATTAATAGATAATGAAGTAATTGTTCATTACAGCCCCTGAAACAAGCACATAGCCCTTTAAAAGAATTAAACAAGATGCAGCAAGTTTTCATTTAAGTATCAGCAATTTTATTATAGATATTTGGTAATGGTCTGCCATAATGCTATAACTGCTAAGCAAAAAAATAACACGAACAATGGAATGGACTACACATGAAGTCATTTCTCTGCAGGACTGGTACTGATTGACATTGTGAAGGTGAGATAAGGAGATCAGAGCAGTAAAAATGTCCTTGACAGAGCTCTGGCCTGGCTATAGTTAACAGATCCACCAGCACCATCTGTGACAACCCCAGAAGCAATTATCTCATATCACGTCCTTGCTGACCATCTATATTAAAACCTTCTCACAACACCTGAGATTAACCCACTCTCACACCTTGTTCTGCCATAATCTTGCCTGTGTCCCAGCTTTCGTTCTTCTCCCGTGTGATTGAGCCAATTGTGTGGGCTGGTTCAGGGTCAGTCTTCACCTTGTTGTATGACTTCAGCCTGCTCCTGCTGCCAGTGGCCCGTTCTACAGCTATCATAAAATGTCCAATAGCTTAAAATGACTATAAGCCCTGTTATGACCGACAGAGGCAAGGAGATGAAGGAAAGGGTTGGCTGTAAAAGAAACATTGTGGAATTCTTGCTTAAATGGCACCTGAAGGTCAGTGGTCGGCCACAATGCTTCAGCTGTGCTCGAGCCATCACTCAAAAACAAGTTTATTAATGAATCTTCATTTTTTGCATGCAGCGTCAAACTGTTTTAGCTGGCTGCAGTGTTGTGGGAGGGTTTTGTTTTTATTATGTGGTTGGATTTGAATTCTGATGCCAATTATGAGGATTTGTAGAATTTTTACTGCGACACTATAAACCGGAGAGCAAGGACCTCAGGGTAGGGAACACCTATATCTGAAGTACCCCTGTACTTTGATTAACAGGTTTTGCCCTTTGAGTTCACAAGCTTTCCACCAAGAATGGGTTTCAGACTTTCTACTGTGAATAAACCATTACATTGGTGCCTTTGATTTAACATTTCTAGTCTTTTGTTGTCAGTCAGCATAGTTTGGCAGCTGATTAAGCTCCTCCTTGTATGTATCAATTCAGAAGTGTTGAATACATATACGTCCAGTAGGACACCCAGATCATAGATCAAGTATCACTTGTCCAAGTTGGTACAGGAACACACATAATTTTGAAGTATTGCGGAACATTGTCAAGGAAAATGTCAGCTTAGCTGCTTTGCCATGTTGCCTCCTGGATCATCATTTACAATATTAGTTACTAGTTGGACCAATTAAACCTGGTAGAATGGGTCCCTACATAACATGAAAGTAGACTATGAACTGTGTATCTGTGTCACTGAGTCAAGCCACTCACCTTCAAAATAGTTAGTCAATTGGCCAAAGGTAAAAAGTGATACATCTGAGAAATTTTATTTTATGAGAGTTGTGCTATGACCACTAGACCACTTTCTAAAAAAATCTTTTTGAATATACATCTTCAGATCTCAACTCCTGAAAAAGTCTTAGAACTAAAGAGAGTTTAATTCCCCTCCACAGTGGAGAGAGATCAGTGTCAGGCATAACACTATGACCACTGACAGGTGAAGTGAATAAGGCTTGGAACTGTACTAGGAGTATGCTGGCTTGTGGTGACTGGGTTATGTATACATACTGTATACAGTGTATTACCGAATACGGTACATTTAAAAGGGTAGCATCACGTTTTTTTTTTTTACTTTCTAGCAATGTCTTCCACAAGCCAGTTAACAACTTACCATAGATACTGCTTGATACTTCACCACCGTCTGTTCAGCTTTGATGCTACTCTGACAGACACCGATCAAGCATAACATTATGACCACTGACAGGTGAACTGAATAACACTGAATATCTCTTCATCATGACATCTATTAGTTGGTGGGATATATTAGGAAACAAGTGAACTGTTTACCCTCAAAGTTGATGTGTTAGAAGCAGGAAAAATAGGCAAGCATAAGGATTTAGCAAGCTTGACAAGGGCCAAATTGGGATGGCTAGATGACTGGGTGAAAGCAGCTCCAGAATCGCAGCTCTTGTGGGGTGTTCCCAGTCTGCAGTCATCAGTATCTATCAAAAGTGGTCCAAAGAAGGAACAGTGGTGAACTGGCAGTAGGGTCATGGAGCAGCCAAGGCTCACTGATGCACGTGGGGCAGCAAAAATGAGACCAGCATGATATTAGGCAGGTGGTCATTATGTTGTGCCTGATCAATGTATGTGTGTGTGTGTCTGTGTGTATTGCCACTCTCTGTTTGCTATGCCTTCATCTTAGAAAATGAACAGACCTTTAAAGTGCAGAGGGCCACATAGACAGCTTGCACACTTGTGATGTTGTCAAAATGAAATGCTTCTGACAAAGAGCAGAGCTGCCATGGCTCACTGAAAATCGGAGGTGAATGGGGACATGGAATTCAGTCCGGTCTTGTACACATGGCTTGATTGTGTAAAATGTTTTTACTCACTGCTGGACAGTGCTCAAGGCTGTCCACTTCATGCACACTGCCCTTGTGTTCTGAGCTGCAGCCTTTGAAAGGTGCATCAATATAAGCTTGCTGTATAATAGAGGCTTGTATGGAAACAGTGTCAACATTCCTTTCATCCTTTCACAAGCAGAATGTGCTGTCCCATATTGTTTCATTGTGGCAAGAAGGCCAACATAACAGTCTTGAATTTGGGGTAGACATTAAAACTCCCTGTCTCTCCCCTGTGTGTATTTTTCTCTTTGTTCACACTATTAAGCTATCAAAGATGTGGCCTGTAAAGAAATGAAACATTGTCCAGAGAGTGGGAGAATTCTTCTGAGCTGGGGGAGGATAGGGAGAAGTAGCAGTGGTCTGTGTATGGGGGGGATTAGAGAGAAGGTTTGGAGGTGGAGGAGAAAGGAGCCGATGATGATGGACAGACATGGGGGAGCCCCCCCACACTTCAGTATCAAAGCCACAGGAATGTAGAGCAGGCTGGTAGGACCTGGAACGCCCTCCTAAATCTCTGATCTGATGTGATGTGTGAAGTGGAGGAGTGAGTTAGGGCTTAGCACTGGACACAACACCCAAGATGCAGAGCAGGGACACAGGCATACAGCCAGTTTCCAGATTTAGTTTTAAACCAATGTTGCTTTGTGGACATGTATTGTTACATGAGCATTTGTTATGTTTTGATGAATGCCATCTTCTGTTTTTGCAAAAAAAAAAAGAAGAAAAAAACCATAGTGTGCCTCAGAACATCAATAAATCTTTTAACCCCTTTGGTACCTCTTACAAAATCTAAATCCCATATCTATTTAGCCAGAAAAAGCACCCTACGGTCAATAAAATTTTCTATTTAACCTGGTGTGATCTATGGGCACTGCTGTATTGTCTCACTGGTGTCTGGTGGTTAATATGTATGGAGGAATCAAAACTCTGCTGCTTAATTGACTGGGGCAACTCTCCATCCTTGCATGGGGTCATAGGCTGGCTGGAGACTGGGTGCCTCTACACCATTTCACTTTTCACTAATAGAGAAAGCCCATCTCTTCATCCAAGTGTTCAATCACAACAAGAGAGCTACACATGATGTATCTCTGTGGACACACGCATATCCTTGTGAGCTCCTGGACAGAGACAGACAGGGAGTACAGTGCTGTCTGTGTTTAGCCATTACAGAGATGCCTAAAGCTTTTACAGTATCAGTCCAATTATGGCTATACATCCGCTTCTGCTTAAGTCCATTTGCTTTTACTTAATGCCCAAACTATTCCCTGATGCTTTGTTCTTTACTCTAAATACAAATCTCTATGTCCATCTCCTATTCTCTCTCCCCTTACGTCTCCAGGCTGAGTGGCTCCTTGCCCTTTTTCTCTACCTCCCACTGAACATGTGCTTCTCACTGTTGGCTGTGGGGTCATTAGCCCACCGGAAATTTTGTTTTCTCTTTTTTCCTTTATTTTACCTTTGCCTGGAACAAAGAGAAAACATTCAATAGTTATTGATTTGGACACATACAACTTTTACTGGAGATCCCATTTAATCACAAAAGCTGATTTATAGTAGGCCCTCTGACAATCCCATTAAATTGCTGTCTAGCTAATCAAGTCAATTCTTTCTCCTCGAGGACTAATCTTTTATAGGGACAGCAGAACAAATCCTGTCAGTAACAGGATTGGCGGGGAACTGGAAGGTTCAGCGCTGCCTCACCTTACCGTAAAGGGAAAAAGTCACAAAAGATGAAAAAATACATCCTGAGTTTGGTACTATAGACCTACTCTGCAAAACAATTTGACTTCACTGATAAACAATATATCAGTGACTCTCTACAAGTGATTTTTGTTTAGAAAAAGGAAGGCTTACTACTTACAGTTACTTGCTTTAAAATATTTATTTTCTACTTGCTACTTGCACTCTCTGAGACACAAATGCCAACACTGTACAACTTTGCATCTTAATTTTAGGCTTAAATCCAGGTTGCCAGGTTGACCCCACATGTGAGTTTTCTGTGTTGCATTACCTGAGTTTGTGAAAATGCTGTGTATAAATCTGCAGGGATTAACCTGCAAGTGTGTCCTGTGCAGCTTCAGATTTCAGTGAGGTGACGGCAGCCTTTAAAGATTCTCATAATGAAATTGTTCTAGTAAATCTTTAGTTTCTGTCTGCTTGTTATGTGTATAGCTCTACTTTATGAGTTACTCACCCATGGTGCTTCAACCCATCTTCTAAATGAGGTGAAAACCCAAAAGAAATGATGACAGAAACCTGGAGATGCATGACTGAAATTTATGATGTGCTGATAAAATTTCACCAGCCCTTGTCTCATTGGATAATATCGGGAAAGTTACAACTGAAGATGTTATTGCTTTATGTGCTTCTTTCATTCAATTTCAAAGCATGTTTTTTAATCAATTAATTATTTATATTGTCATGGTCTGGGGGAGTGGCTGTGTTTTTCCATACAGCTGGAGTTTCCACCCCTGGGTGGAGCTACTTCGTTCCAATCATGATCTGCACCTGTTGGCAATTTGGGCTGCCTGCATTTAAGACCAGTGCTCTCAATGAGTCCTTGCCAGATCTTCTGCT
>VUQH01004643.1:13849-24271 GCA_015106775.1 Etroplus canarensis | reverse complement strand
CACAGAGAACACTATGGATGTAGTGAAGGAGGACATACAAAGGGTTGGTGTGAGGAAAGAGGATGCAAGGGATAGGGTGAGATGGAGGCAGATGATCCGCTGTGGCGATCCCTAACAGCAGCAGCTGAAAGAAGAAGAAGAAGACTGTAAACCCAAAAGAGGGCAATTTAAATTGATAATTATGTGTACAAATCTCTATTCACAAGTTAAATATTTCTTTAACACATTTTTAGTTATTTTTTATCTGTTTTTTTTAAATCTCCAAATAGTTGAAAACTGTATAGGAACACTGTTTTGCAGAGGTATAAAGTTTTAGTAATTCAGACACTGATGCTACAATCCTGTGTTTTACATCTCAACCAAAAATGCTTTTCTCTTGTTAGGCGTACTTGGCTGAAAAAAGGTTGAGAACCACTTCTCTAAGGTAAAACCCAGACACCCTTTGGAGGAAACTCATTTCCACCTCTTGCTCTTACCCACAGCTTGTTGCCATAGGTGAGGGCAGGAATGTATATTGACAAGTAACCTGACAGCTTTGCTTTCACAGCTTTATGTGTGTGTGTGGGTGTGTGTTATAGCCACGGTTGTGGGACTTGCTTTTCGCACGTTGTACAGAAACTGTAACTGAGTTCAACAGTTTGGTAAACGCACTCTCCACCTCACCCCCAGGTGTTAAATGCTAGTATTTTTATAGTAACAAAATCTTAGAAATGTGCAGTGATACATGGTGTCTTAGTACATCTCTATCATTCATAAAGAAGGTGTTTTACAAAAAAGTATGTTAAACTTTGCATAAAAGTGACTACAACTCCATATCATAATGAAGTTCCTAACATTTCATACAAACAACATTATGTCTTTGAAATTCCAATCTTTTTGGCAGGTGCATTGTGTAAGTGTGCATTTGTGTATCAGTACTTTTGCAGCCTCTGCACAAAGCAGCAGGTGATTTCCAACACCTGGCACCAGTTGAAGCCAGAGGCCAGCCACCCTGCTGCTCCTCCATGTGCTCTGTGCAAGCATCCAAAGGCCCTGACCACTAGCACACACACATATACCTTGTTCTACTTGGGCAGGGCCACTTGTTTTTGAACAATTACTAAAGCTGCCAGACGGAGTGAGGTTAGATTGGATCTATACCAGCTGTCAGGCTGACAGTTACCCCTAGCAGAGCGCTCACCAACACTCCAGACTAAAGTGTGAGGGAGTGCTGTTGCATCTGAACTCTACCCTTTTCTCATTCACGAGCTGCACAAAACTTTTCTGACTTTCACTTTTTACTACCATTCTTTCTATAGAAACTATTACAAGGGGCTGCTCTCAAAGGACTAGCACAAACACTTATCAGCCACTAATGCCATGCATCTAATTTTCTAAACATTGCACTTATCCACACGTCTAAGACTGCAGTGTTTACCTGACCACTTTACCTGCAGTCTGCAGTCTTAATTAAAAAGAATAAAGGTAAGGAAAGCAAGCAAAAAGTACCTCACCATTATCTTGACATAGTAAACAGTGAAAGGATGCTAAGTTACCATAATACTATGTGGTGACTAGAGTCAAAAATGCTGGACACACTGCAGGGGTATGTTAATACCCAATGATTTACCCAGAGATGATAATCAATATACTGTCTTTTTATGGATCATTTTATGAATTTAATTACTACAATACTGTGCAAAAGTCTTAGCCACCCCTCATTTCGTTAATTTTGGCCAGATAATGGGAAGTAGGTACAACAATTCACTGAAACTTACAAATATAAAATGGAAATACAGTACGTACTGTACATGCATACCTGGCACCTGACATGAGTGGCAGCCTCTCCAGCAGCTCCATCTTGTTAGTGTTTGTTTTATTCCTTTTTATAACTCTATTTCTTACTTTTTCTTAGTTCTACTTCACATATTATGTGGACGTAATACTCTATCCTATGGATATGGATTTTTCCCCCCAAGAAGCGTCAGCAACAACTTTGTTTATACAAGGGAGCAGCTGCTTGCACTGTGATCAAAGAGAAGCGCCGGTGTTTATATTGTACCAGAGGAGCTAAAGCGGGTCTACCATGGATGCCGATCTGGTGCTAAACAAAGAGCCAAGCAACTGGAGAAGTGGTGGAGGTACAAGCCCTGTGTTCCATCGATTGTGATGGGGAATGTAAACTCCCTGGCCAACAAGCCCAACGAGCTCGGTGCCCTGGTAAGGAATCTGAAGATTTACAGGGAGTTTAGCTTGTTGTACTTAACTTAGACGTGGCTAACTAGCAATATCCCAAATGCTAACGTGGAGCTACCAGGCTTCACTGCAGTGCAAGCGGATAGAGACACAAGACGCTGTGGCAACTGCACCCGGAAGCTTTTGTTGCAATATCTTGGGACTTTAATCATGTCACAATGCACCGTGTGCCTTTTTCAGTTTGCAGATTTTTCCACAAGGAAGGACCACATCATTGACCTTTCATATGCTAATGTGAAGGATGCATACACTGCCACACCCCTACCCCCGCTGGGGAAGTCTGAAAACAACTTAATACTCCTGAAGCCAAAGTACGAGCCACTTGTACAAAGCAACCTACCGCCACACGCTTCATCAGGAAATGGTCTCAGGAGGCAGAGGAGGCTCTGAGAGACTGCTTTTAGACCATTGCCTTTAGTGTGTTGCAGGATCCACATGGAGGAGACACACACTGCATCACAGACCACCCCAACTTTGTTACGGATGCTGCTGTGCCCATCAAAACATAAGCTGCTTCCCAAACAACAAGCCCAGGATTACCAGCTGCCTTTCTAACTCTCCCCCAGTGTTGTCCTGCTGTATGGTCTGTCTTCTGTCAAGTTCAGTCTCAGCTGCATTCCCTGTTATGTTTTGTTTCCTGTTTTACTTTGATAGCCAGTTTTGTCCTGTGCTTTGTTTCTAGTTTTGCTTCCTGTTCTTGATTGTTGTCACCTGTGCTCCTCTCCCTCCTAATACTCGTTAGTCGTTAGTCCTCGTCTATCTCTGCTTAGTTCAGCGCTGTGCTGTTGATGTTTGTTCCCCTCGTGTGTGAGAGTTCTGTTCTGTTTTCCCTTGCCTGAAAATGTACTTTTGGTCTTTAATTCTCATGTGAGTGTTTTGGCTAGTAAAGCCCCTCTTTCGTTAACTCATCTTGCCTGGTCTGTTTGAGTCCAGTGTTTGGGTCCTCTCTCTGCACCCTCACGTGGAATACATGACTTAAAGAAAGTCTGGCTCCTTGGAAGCAAAATATAAAAGAAATGGGGGGGTTCGAAGCCTTTTGCACAGTACTGTGTATCATTTTATTTGATGTATAATTTTATCTTCTCAAGATTTTGACTGATATTTTGCATTTTCTCAGAAATTATTTGTTTACTTGATTTCCCATGACTTGCCATTTGACCCCCCATACTCCTTTTTCACACATGCCTATATCTTTGCTCTTCTCTCTGTCAGTTGTTAAGGTCAATAGGTCAGGTCTTCCCTGAGGCCCCAATGCACTCATATCAATAATAAATCAGATGGAGATGTGCTAGGAGGTGATATTGATTATTCTCCCCCTCTTACCTCATTCTCAGTCTCTGATGAACCAACAGAAGCATAACAAGAACCAAAATAGTCTAGGAGTGCAGAGCTGTAAAGAGACAAATGGTGTAAGAACAAACTTATCAGTGCACTGTATTTTTTCCATTGAATTTTCACAGGATGAATTTACTTCTAAAATAGTAAATGTGTGAGTTAAGGAATGCACTGCTTGTACATAAAATCTAAATTGCTCCTCCATATTGTGGGAGGCATTTTGCTGGCATGATGCGGGTCCAGAAGCTCATTGTAAATCAATGCAAAGTTGTTTTTAGCAATCATTTTTGCTCTGTGATGGTAAAGGTCTCTTTCAGGAAGGCAAAACTCCATCCACAGAGCATGAGGAGTCAAAGAACAGTTTGATGACAATTAAACTGATGGCCTTCAGGACCATCAGATTTTAACCCAGTTGAATATGAGAGATTTTTAACTGATGTTGTACAACTGTCTCCACCACCACGATCAAAGCATCGAAATATCTTTTGGAAGAAGATTGGGCATCCCTTCAATAGAGTTGATTTAACTGCTCGTGTTGGCCCAACATCTTAGTAAGAAATTTTTCCTTTACTTTGTCAGCCATCTGTTTAAACAGTTTTGCATCATAGTTGTACCTTTAAGTACATGACACTGTATAAAATTTGGGTTATGTGGGCCTCCTAAATTGCTCTGAGTGGGGAGCAGAGCGGATGATGAATTAACAAGGAGATGTATTTGTGTGTGTGTTTGAGCGTGTGTTTTAGTGCCTTAAGCCCCATGGCTAGTGCACTAATCCTAGCAGTGCTTCCCTCAGCTTTTCTCTTGGACCACGGAAAGACCAGGATGAGCTTACGATGCCGAAGCCACAGGAAACATTCACTCATAATCTAACTGAGGTATTGGTGTGGAACCTCTCCTGGCTGACAATATTGCACCAAAAAGTGATTTTGTTCTGCAATTCTGAGATTAGGCAGTTTGTCTGGATGGATAGCAGAAGAGGGAAGGTGTATAAAACTTGAATTCAGGATTTTTTTGTGCACTGATACATCTATTTGAAATGTATTGCCTGCAGTGTGTGAGCGTGTGTATATGTTTGTGTGTGAGAGAGTGAGATGGAGAAGAAGTGAACCGATGGTGAGAGACATAGATAGGCAGAGAGCGAAGCTGCACTGGTGCGTGGCAGGCGGGTTATTATAATAATGAGGATGGATGTGTTTATCATGAGTTGTGTATCCCATTCCGATTCGTTCCTTCTGCATTTCCTCCATCCTCCTTTCCTTCTTTGGCTCACTCGAGTACCTCTGCATCTCACTTGAGTACCTCCTACATCTGGCAGGCTGGGACCTCATCTTGACGCTCCTGCCACACTTGTCTCTCGAGGACGGTGTGTGGGCATGTGACACCCTCTTCTGCTTCCACCATTCAAAGCCACCTCCTTCACCTTTGAGACCAAGGCCAGTTGCTGGTTTGGTGGGCTAATGGGGTGTGGAATTTGGGCAAGAGAAAAAAGAGCCACTCCACCTTTCAGCACATTCTCTGACAGGGCCCTCTGACAGGCTTGGTTGTTTTGAAAAGGGCTGTTGGTGATACCCCTCCATCTCCTTTACTTCTCTATTCTTACACTCCCTTCTTTTTTCCTGCTGTTTTTTAGCCTCCCTTGTCTAAAAGACTGAGGCGAGAGAAATCCAATTTTCAGGGCACCTTCTTTCACGCATCCTTGTGCACATCTATCCATCTGTCCATCCATTTCTGAGTCCCACACCACTAGATTTCCTCCACAGGTCATTGCATCCTTAGAGTATTAGGACATTTGAGTGACAATAACAGACCCAGAAATAGCTCTTGCAAATGATGGAAGTTGTTAAAAGGTGTCAGACTTCTATTCTAACCACAATATAACTTTCTGCTCTGGGAAAAAACTAGAAAGTGAAGAAGAAGACATGTAAAATTAGTGAAGAAGTTCCAAAACGACTCTCACAAAATACGGTTTCTGACAAAGTATCAGACTCTAAGATTTGCTTTCATTTCACAAGATCAAAAGAGTCAATCCACCAAGTATCTGCCTCAGAAATACTCTAACTTTGCCCTGGATGTGCTTCACACATTTAATGATGGCTTAGTTGTTTTGAAAAGGGCTGTTGAGCTAAATTGAACAGAGCGTGGTGAGTCTGGCTGATTGCTTTGCAAAAGAAGGAAGAATCTTAAAGGAGTGGGAAAGTCTGACATGCAGCGTCACATACCATCACTTCATTGCCCCTTATTAAATAGTGGAATCTGGCTGAATAGAGTGACATTTAATCAAAGTGATCATAGGGTCAACGGATCAATATTGTGCAGATCCTCCTTGCAAACACCCTGTCACTCACATTCTCCTCATCGCTCTCATACACATGCACTAACTTCGACTTTGTCTTTCTTCTCTTTTTCACAAACAAACTTTTTACTTGTATTTCACATTCACTCAATCTTTACCACTCTCTGTTAGCCAGTCAATTCAGTCAGCTGTACTGGTTTGAATAAACCAACACAAATGACAGTCAAAGGATGGTTTCTAATGAGAAAATTTATTGTTAACTTTGTTTTATTTTCTATGACCCCCCTCTCACACACGCCACTTTGCTGCTGTCGCTAAAATTTTGATGACATGCAGTCAGATTGACTGATGGCTCTAAATGTCATTGAAAGTTTATTTTAAAATATCCTTCAACTTCCTCAGTGTGATATCAGTTGTGTTTGAGTTATAAAGCAAGTTATTGGACTTAGTGTACATGCGTGTTTTCTGTGTTAATTCCCAGAGATGGCTTCATTTCCTGAAATGAGTGCTATCAAACCAAAGCAGGCGCTGAAGCACTAATCAGTGCCTGTGTGATTGGCTTTGGGTAATCGTTACAGAAAATTGCAGTGCTTTTTTGATTGAGTCAAGAACTGAAATGCCCTTGAATGAGCTGCTTGAGATATTAGGGCAAGCGATTTGTGTTTGTGTGTAGTCCACAACACATCCAGATTAACACAGGGTTTTAGCTTCTTCGCAGCCCTTGAATTATACTTCTGAAACAAGTGGATAATTTCTCAATGAGTTGAGACGATGCTAATGTAAAAGCATTTACTTTGAATTTACTTATGCCTTATATAAAGTGGCAATTTCTTGCAATAAATATAACTAGTAAACATCATAAACGTGATATCACTCAAGAATGTATTTTTAAAGGATTGTAAAATGGTGGGTTTTTGTAATAACTTACTTCTCTGTACACCTTAAAGTTTAAATAACATTTCCACTTTGTGACAGCTGCAGCTTTAAGCATACAAGTTTGTGTCAAAGTAAACAGTAATACTTAATAAAAATTTGCCGTTTATGAAAATTTCAATTTAACACTTAAGCATGCTTATATAATCATAATTACAGCTTTAGCATGACGATGCTTAAAAGGTTTAATGTCTAATCAAAGGCTTATTTGACCATGCTGGCTTTCTAACAGCACCGGACACAAAGTAAAGGCAGGTGGGAATGCCATCAGTTAGGCATGAAGACCTTTAATGTGTTGGACAAACTGACAGATTTTGATCAAATAATGGCTTGGAAGAAAGGTGGTTACCAAAGTGTGCTGCAGTGTTTGCACCAAATTTTCTCCCTGTCCACCCTCTAGACCAGGGGTTGGCAACCTTTACTATCAAACGAGCCATTTTGAGGCAATTTTTGGCCCAAAAAATCTGTATGGAGCTGCGAAGCATACTTCAGCCTTGTAATGAAGGTATCACAGTCTATTAAGTATAAAATAGTCTATCAGCATAGTTAATAAGGGTAAATAATTAAAATGTTTACCACGTGTCACTACTCAGTGGGCTATTTGTGTTTATTTAGTACTTCAGCTTTGCATTTTCATTTGCATTTATGAAATTTTGGAACCCCAAAAAGTTATTTTGAAAAAAAAAAAGAACTTTTATTACCAACAAAACTGAACAACTGTGGAAGACAGAAGAAAAATATCTTTTGGCACGCTTGGGCTTACTTTGAAAAGGAGTCACTATAAACTTCTGCAGGTCACTTTGAATCCTACCAGTGTTTGTGCAAATGAGCTGAATTAAAAATACCCTGCTTTGATAATAAATACAAAATATAACAACATAGTTGAAAAAGTTAAAAAAAAGGCCAGTTTCACTTTAATTTAAAGTGCAGCCACAGATGAATTATATTGGTAGGCCAGCAGTGATAGAAGTGAAAGCAAACAAGTCTCGACATGCACTGATAAATTCTTTCTCTTCCACAATGACTTTTCTTTTTGTGGATTTGGAGTCCATAGCTAGGGGGACTTAAGAATAGTCATAAAAATCATTTAAAAAAATAAAAAATAGTCATCTATGTGTATACATCCATGCTAACTTCTGCTGATAAGGTTCCGCAAACTTCAGGGGATAAGGTGTCGGATAATAAATATAGGGTATGACACATGTTTTATTTCATGAAATATTAATACTTTTAAAAAATTTTGTATGTTGTCTCCACATTTTTACAACTGGAGTATGTAAGGAACCCCTAAAGTAATGAGAAATAAAATGAAAATGTTTTAAAATGATTGTTAATTTCCCCATTCATCTTGTTTTTTGCACAAGCCACAGGGAGAAAAGAACCATAATTTTGGATTTTGTCTTTGAGAATCTTTACCCAGTCATTCAGAAGAGCAGTTATGAGGTCAGAGACTGATGTTGGATGAGAGGACCTAGCTCACACTCCCAGTTTTTACTTCATCCCAAAGGTGTTTGATGGAGTTCAGGTCAGAGCTCAGTGTGGGTCACACCAAACTCATCCAGTCATGTCTTTATGGACAGTCATGTGGGAAATCACGCTGGAACAGAAAAGGCCAAACTGTTTCCACAAAGTTGGACACTTGTCCAAAACGCCTGTGTAGGCTGAAGCATTAAGATTTCCCTTTACTGGAACTAAGGGGCCAAGGCCAAACCCAGAAAGACAGCCCTATAGCATTATCCCTCCTCTATACCAAACTTTACAGTTCGGACAGTGCAGTCAGACAAATAATGTTCTCCTTGCATTTTACAAACCCAGGCTTATTCACCATGAATGCTTCCACTTTGCAATAATACCGCTTGCAGTTGATCATGGAACATCTAGGAGGGAACACACTTCATGAACTGACTTGCTGCAACAGTGGAATCCTATTACAGTACCGTGCTCAAATCCAGCCAGTTCCGTGAATTTAGGAAGACCTATTCTTTCAGAAACGATGATAAAGGCAGACTGCATAGGTATTTTATTCACCTGTGGCAATGGGACAAAATGAAACCCCTGAATTCAGTGAACAGGTGTATCCCAATAATTTTGTCTATATAATGTATTTCTACCCTGGTGCTAAGCCAACCCCAGTATCTCACTGGAGTCATCCAAAAAAAATTTAGGAAATCTTAATATGACTGGATAGCAAGCAGACATGTTGACCCACTACAGTAAAAAAACAAAAACAAACCTCTCTTATTAGAAACAACATAAAATAATCTGTTCACTAGTCAAAATCATCTTATATGAGAAATGGACAGACGATCTTTAAGACTCTTTTCCTGTCATGCTAAGGTGCACTGTGTAATCATCCCTTTGTACTATAGTTATTGTGATATTTATGTGGTATGGCTGACACAAAAGGTTGCCACCCTCAAGTCTATGTTAACTGTTGTGGAGTAGCAAGGCTACAGTACACATATGTACAAATAGGTACGTGCATGAAAAGCAATGCTACTAATCATTTATCAAGCCTCATGAAGGTTTACTAATATAAGAGTTTAACTTTCTACTCCAGAGTTTGTTGGTGGTGCAGATGAAAAAAGCTGTCTGACAGCCTAACAATGGAATGACATAGACAATTGGATTTTGCTTAGATTATCTAAATTGTTTGTGTCACTATATCCACAGCATTGTGATACTTGACCTCAAAGACATACAGCTTAATGTGTAGCTATTTTAAATCACTTATAACTTAATGTTGCCAACATAATCCAAAATGTGGATAATACACATACAACAGGTTTCACTATTGAGGCATCTTTACAGAGACTGGCAACAATCACTTTAAATAATGATTCCACAGCTGTGACCTCTGTGAGAGGCTGAAAGTAAAGTATGAGTGTAAGTGAAAGAGAGATAGAAAATGAAGATTTTATTCCAGTGTGAGTGAAGACTCACAGAAAATTGTTTCTGAGCCGCTCTAATAGAATGAAGAATAGAGAAATATTGATTATGCTGGCTGCTGAAAAATCTCTCCTTACTCTGCCAACCTCACGCTCTCATCTTCTCCACTATGCCTTTCTTTCAATTTTATCCTTATCTTCATCCGTGTGTGTGAGTGCGTGTAGATATTTCTATCACCAGCTGATAGCAGTAACTGTGCAGGTTGGGTATTGCATGGCAAGGACGATTTCATTTCAGTCTAGATCAGCTGAAGCTAGAGTCTGGTGAGAAAAAAAAAAAACATTCTGAAGGCTTCTGGTCGATCGAGCAGTATTTTGAAAGGAAAATTGATTTATAAATTTTTAACCAGACTGTGATGGAAAAACATTATATATCAGATTTTGGAGGGCGAGGGTGACCATAGATGCACCCCATCATTACCCATCCCCATGTGTGTTCATGCGCATGTGTGTATGTTGGGTAATGGAGAGTAATAGCCTGGCCTGTGGAGAACTGCCCTAGCTGTCGCAGGATGATGACAGATGAAGCCTCGTGTCCCCTGATGATGATGATGACACTAATGCATTCACAGTCCGTTTCCCCTCGCAGTGATCTCTGCATGAAGAAATAAAAGGGAAGGAGTGGTGTGTGTGTGTGTGTGTGTGTGTGTGTGTGTGTGTGTGTGGGTGTGTGTGTGT
>VUQH01004641.1:0-13177 GCA_015106775.1 Etroplus canarensis | reverse complement strand
TGTGTGTATATATATATATGTATATATATATATATATATATATATATATATATATATATATATATATATATATACACACACACACACACACACACACACACACACACACATATATACACATAAGAAATTTCAGTACATCACAAATATATCATTTTTACAGAATTAAATTGCATTAACCATGGGAGGGGGTTCTACTTCTATAGTTCAAGCTTCTGGTTTCTGATGTTTTCTAATTCATACTAAAATGTAATATTTTGCGAAGTTGGACAAAACGAGCAATTCAAAGATCAAAGGTTGCCTCTGCATTCAGTGAAGTTTTCTCCTGACAGGTTACAGAATCCTCAATCACTTTACTGTAATCATGATTATTTATTTTCTCTTTTTACTGTTTCATTACATTGATTAGTCCAGATTCTATTCTACACTGAGTGATAAGAATCTGTTCAGGAACTAGTGGAGCCCGCTTCTACTTATTTAGTTAGTTTAGATTGTCTCAAAAATGGATCAAAACCTAAGCATAACCCATTTTTAGTTACAGAAAGCTTAAAAACAGTAAATGTTTAGATTTAATAAGCACTTTTTTTGGCACTTTTGCTCTGTTTTTGCTTCACAAATAAAGCAAAAGTTAAAAAAAGCCTCCTCAAAGTAAAACTGCACAACTTTTTGGAAACATGAATACTCCTGAATTTTTTCTGCTGCCCTCTCATCAATGTGCTCTACTGTGTGCTATGTTGCTGCACAGCATATGTTTTTGGTTAGGTAAGGACAGTCAGCAAAGCAGAGCTGTGGACATGGAAACAAACACACACACACACACACACCAGCTGTTTACAAACCCCAGACAGTTGGCTGCATACCTTTGACCAAATGTCAAAACATTCCTTTGTAAAAACCCTAAGTTTCTGTTACTGTCATCAGCAAGATAAAAAGCAAAAGAAATTTATCAACCGGGCGAATCAGATTCCTGGCGTTTTGAAACTTATTCTACTGGAATGCTCCTCATAAGAAATGCAGCCTGATTTCCGGCAGCAGAAAAAAAGAGAAAAATCACTTTCAGCCACAAATAGAAAACATCAAACTCTTTTGTACCAACATGTAGTGATTTACAGTTTGGATTCAGATTAAACAATCTTAAGCTCTGAAGAGACTCCAAAATCCTGCAACGATGCACGATTGCCTACTTCGCTTCCACCACACTAGATTAATATTTCAGACACAAAGAAGTGATCGTTTTAAGGAGTTGAAGCAGTTTAAATCCACTGAATCCAGCTCCAGGATCAGTTGAGGACTTCCACATATTTTCTTATGATCTCAAATAATGTGAAAATCCTTGATAAAGTACACTGACGTGATAATGTCAACCCTGTTTAACTTCTGATTAACTTCAAAAGGTCAAGATCCACCAAAGAGAGATGTATCATCACATTAAAAACACTACAAAGAAGTGAATATAAAGGAATCCATGACCAACCCATAGGGTAAACTGACATTTTTGCCAAAGCAGTTCTCAAATCATGGTCTTTACTGGTTTCACAAAGAGTCCACAGCTTGGCAAAATTTTACTCTTTGGGACTCTGCATAAAAACAAAAAGGACAATATAAGAACCCCAGCTCGGTTAAAGTTCAGTCATTGAAAGAACAGTAATAGCGTTACCTCCTGCTGTCCGTCAGTACAGTGCTGTTGGTTTCAGTGGTTGGACAGCTTGGGAGATAGGCCGATTGTTTGTGGGTTGACTGAGAGGAGAATGAAGATGGTGATGAGCCCAGCTTTATACAACATGTGGACCACAAAGAAAATTGACTATAAACGAGCAGGAGTACCACTCCCAAAACAGAACACACACTGGGCCTCTTTTCCTTAGCAGAGAAATGAAGGCACACCAGGCCAGTTTGAATGTCTGACATTCATTTATTTCCTTTTCTTTTTTGCATGCTTAACCTTCAAGTGACAGACTGTGGGCATTTATAACCACAGCTGCACATTTAAATGGATCATTTAGATATTTCTGTTTCCTACCATGAACTTGTCAATCTACTTCTCCTTTAAGTTTTCATAGTTTTTAACAGGAACTGGTCTATTGGTGTGGCAAGGATGCCCTTGACTTGTCACTGCAAAGCTACTAGCTTAAGTTCTTCCTGTTTAGTGTTCTTCTCCAGAAAGGCTGGTCAGGTTGATGCTGTGGAGGTCCTCAGTGTCAAATAGCTATCACATCTCTCATGGCACAGCTGGACAGGCTCAAACAGAATAGTCCTTTTCTGTCTGGAGATCCGTTGGGAGCTGGAGGGTCACTCTAACCAGCATTTGTAACAGGTGGTGAGCTGGTGAAGCTCAGCTGAGTTTAACAGAGTTGCAAAGCAGCAACTATTGTCACTAATTGTCACTAATAATTGGTTTTATTTAATTACGCAATTAAAATGCATAGGTACACATATATGCTCATAGGGATGCACTAGTTTAATTTGTTCCAGTTTCAGTCCAATACAGCTACCTTGGCACTAGCAATCTGACACCAGTGTTAAATCAACAAGCTGTATTGATCACTCTGAGGAAGAGACTGAGAATCCTTCTTTAAATGAAAGACAGTGGCTCTCAAACTTTTTTTTTTTTCACTGAAAATTTATCAAATGACTGTCTGCGCCCCACCTGCAGTGGCTCCACGCCCCACAGTTTAAGAACCACTGGTGTAAGACAACATCAAGCCCAACTTAACATTCTGGTTCTAACTTTAAAAAATAAAATGCAGCAAATAAATGCATCCATATACATATGCTGAATCAATATTCATTAATAAGATAATAAATGACTAAACAAAAATGCTTTCATGTTATTCACCTAATTTATTTACACTAGTCTCATTTTAGCTCAGGCTACTGTGTACTGTTGTTACTTAAAGTCACTCTAGTTTCTCCTTCCCTCCTCTCAGTCTTAGTGCACCTCCTTTTACTCCTCTTCACACACAAACATGCGGAGTGGAGCTGGCAGATAAAGTGAAATAATATTAATGGAGTTGATGGCAACGTACATTACCATAAAATCTTCCAAACAAGTGTTATAACGAACACAGTGACAGCAAGAGCGAGTCATCTTGGAAGATTTTAAATCATGTCAACGCACTTTGACTACAGTTTGCATTTAAATTAAAAGATAATGGAAACATACAAATAAAAGCTATTTGTGTAGCTGGAGTAAAGTTCTGCTGTTAGCTTCCGCCTCTCCAGCAAAAAAGCAGTGCACTGCTACTTATGCACAGCGTAGTAAACAACTATTGGTCATAGATCTACTCACTGTCACTGCTCACCATAATTGGACAACAGATTAGAAAAATGTTGCCTGGTCTGATTTCTGTCATTATATTCAGATAGGAGGTTCATAGCATAAACAACTTGAAAGCATGAACCCATCCTACCTGTATTAATGGTTCAGATTGCTGGTGGTGGTGTAATGGTATAGTGGCTATTTTCTTGGCATGCTTTCCACCTCTCAGTACCAAGTGAGCATCATTTAAACACCAGCCCTACCTGAGTATTGTTGCTGACCATCTCCATCCCTTCATGACCACAGTGTACCCATCTTCTGATTGTTGCTTCCAACAAGCTAACACACCACGTGACAAAAGCTTAAGTCATCTCAAAGTGGTTGGCTGAACATGAAAATGAGTTCACTGTACTTAAATGACCTCCAAAATCACCAGCTCTCAATCCAACAGAACACCTTTGCGATGTGGCGGAACAGGAGGTTTGCATCATGAATGTGCAGCCAACAAATCCGCAGCAACTGTGTGATGTTATTATGTCAACATGGACCAAAATCTCTGAGGAATGTTTCCAGCACCTTCTTGAATCTATGCCATGAAGAATTAAGGTGGGTCTAAAAGAATAAGGTGGGTCTAACCCAGTACTAGCAAAGTGTACCTAATAAAGTGGCTAAAGAGTGTATAAGGTTGAACCTTGGAGGTGTTTGGGTCAGAATTCACTCCTCTCAGACAGAGCACAATATGTAATATCTGATATAATTCAGATAACAATCTGGTCTGCAAAGAGTTCACGGGGAAAAATGTGACACGTGAGTAACCGGTATTCATCATAAAACCACAGCAGAGCTGAAAACATTAGTAATTTAATTTAATTCTGCGCATAACTGATTACCATGCTATATCCAAAAGGACTCAATTAGCCACTAAAACTTAAAAACTCCCACAAATTGGCAGATTTTTTTTTTTTTGGATACCCAACACTCTCATGGGAATGCTGCTACAGTGAAGCCTAAAAACTGTTCAGGAGGCACAAAGAGAGACAGAAACAGCAGAGCGCTCACAGCAGATCATAAAACCACATAAGAACGTGCGCTGACAGCACCACAGCAGCTGCTCCGTCAAACACAACAATGAAAGGAACTCATCGCTTAGTCATCCACAACCACATTTGACAAAAAACACAAAGGACATAAAAAATATCACAAAAAATATGGGTCTGACAACTGGTAGTGTTTTTAATGATATATCACCACAAAACATGCCTGTGTGACAGTAAAACAGGAGTTTCCGCAACTTTCGTGTAAAGTTCATGCTTTATTTTATTAGTTTTATGTGTTTTTATTTAATTGTTATTCAATTTCATCTACGCTAAATGGATTTTATTATTCAATCTTACTGGAAAGGGGGAGTCTTGGGAAACTGTGTTCTGAGAAAATACATTTCTTGAAGCTTTAGCAGTAGATCCTGCTCTTCATCAGATTTAGAGATTATTCTAAGACTTAACCAAACAAAATAGCTCATCCTCATCCTTAAAGCCTTTCCCCATGCATAGGTACTTTTTGCTTCTCTCTTTTCCTCAAGGGGTTACCACAGCAAATTAATCCACATATGTGATTTGGCACAGATTTTACACTGGACCCTCTTCCTGATGCAACTGTCCCACTTATCCAGGTTTGGGACAGGAACTAGGAGTACACTGGCTTGTGACCCCCAAGGCTGGGCCTGAGTCTCCTCCTGGTTGCAAACGGGGGCCATTAAAAAGAAAAAACTGCCTGCTTTTTTTTTTTCCTGCCACAAATATCCCGCTTTAACGGATCATCAGCGTTGGCGAAGACTTTTTAAGACTTGTTGAACTCACTCTTCCATACATCATTATACTGTGCCAAGTTACATCTTGGTCATAGCCAACAGGTGTTAATTTAAGGACATTTCACTGTTATATATATATATATCATAAAAGTCGAGTGGGGATATTAGCCGGTGAAAAGGTTTTAACCATTCAACAAACACAAAATATGACAAATAAGACCCAAGACTGTTGAGCAGCTGGAATCCTATATCAGATAAGAATGGGACAATATTCCTCTCCCAAACATCCAGCAGCTGGTCTCCTCAGTTCCCATATGTTTACAGACTGCCGTTAAAAGAAGAGGTGATGCTATGCAGTGGTAAACATGGCCCTGTCCTAACTATTTTTGAGATATGGTGCTGCCATCAAATTCAAGATGAGCTAGTATTTTTCATGAAATAGTAAAATGTCTCTCTTTCAACATTTGATATGTTTTCTATGTTCTTTTGTGAATAAAATATTTGTTGTATTTTCTTACAGATTGCGTTTAAGGTTTTGGCTGCTGTAACACAGTCATTTTATAGCTTTTGGGATAATGAAATCTTAACAGTTGCTTACTCACCAAACTGGCTACAGCTGATATAATCCACCAGGTGAAGTTTTTATTCCAAACTACAAAATGAACACTCAACTGCTAAAAAGAATTCTGTCTCTTTCTGTTTAAAGGATTCATTGTTTCAAAACAAAAGCCTTGCTCACTGATATTGCCCTTATAAGATAACATTTATTGATGGCAGATGTCACATTAGTTATGCTGGTTTGAGACGGTTTGATAAAAAGCTACCACAAAGGGGGAAATAAACTTTTAAAAAAACAAACAAATGAAAACAAAATGAAGAAAGAAAACAAATTGGCATTAACTATCTGACAAAATGTTTATTTCAAATGGCACTGCATAAATTTTCACTGCTTGTGACCCGCGAGTAAAATTTCATAAGTTTTCAAACAAACTTCAGCCCTCAAAAAGTGATTAAGTTGCATCAATATTAGTAAATTCACATTGTCACTTTTCATGCCCCAATTAAATCAATAAAAAGCACTCGGGCCCAAATAAATCACTAAATATGTAAAAACAAATGAACGAACAGTGTGCTTTTGACTTTCCATCTGCTGCCGAAATTCAGCTTTTCTAAGCTGCACCGTGGCTCTTGTTTCCAAACCACTATTTTCACCAAAGCTTGTTTATGTCTCAACTGGCCAAAAACTGGCTAGTAAGAGGCTCAAAGACTGAGACTGACTCCCTACAGCGCTGACTGAGTAGCAAAGCTAATGAGTGACTGAGCAACTTTAAACAAAACCTTAAACTCACCGTGTCATCACACAGCTGATCACTGGCTGAAAGGAGAGCAAAGTATTCCAGTCTGAGAAATATGTCTGAGTAGGAAACACACACACACACACACACACACACACACACAGTAGTAATTAGTTATGCTCCTGGTGAAACGTTGACCAAATGGCTTACATCCCTCTGCAGTCTCAGACTGGAGAAGCCAACCCTCCCCCTCCTGCAACACACACACACACACACACACACACACACACACACACACACACACACTCTCTCTCTTTAAAACACAGACATTGTGAAAGGGCAACTGGCTCAGTCTGTCCCATAAAGACACGCTGGTGATTGACACTTGTATACACATTAAGCCTTGTCAGAGATAAATCCAAGCAAAAAGCTTTTTAAATGTGATACAACTGTAGGAAGTGCACTTAATCTGACTGAAACAAATAATTGTTTATTTATCTATTGCTGCATTGGTGATTTTTGATAAACTGTTAACAAAATTAAAGTATTCTGGCAGACTCCTTACATGCCTGAGGGATTACCTATCTCATCTGACCTGGGAGTGCCTTGGGCAGGAATTGAGTGCAGTAGCTGAGGATAGTGGAGATAGTAGCATGTAGTATGAAATAAAACAAAAGAACATGCAGTCACACTTTCCTGAGTTATTAAACAAATAATGTTTTGTGACCATTTATACCATAGCAATAATCAGCTGCCTCTCCAATATGCTCCTCCTCCGACAGGTGAACTCTTAACTCTACTTTCTTCTACTGCAGCTGGCAGCAGTAGTCCTTGTTCTACTCTCTGACAAATAATGTCCAGGGAGCCTCTCATGCTACAGATAAACTCCACCGTTATGGACAGTAGCAAGCAGTGAACTTGGGCTCTCCATCAGCTGTAGGTTTCTGGTTAAAGTGACTCTAAAGCTTGGGGCAGATCTCTAAGATTCCTGTTGCAAAATGCAGTCAAAGATGGTGGAGTTGGAGTGGATCAAGGGAAAAGATCCTCTCTGGGAAAGCGGGTGAGTGATGAGATTCAGATGGCATTCAGCAAAATTAATATAGACACCTTGACATCATCTACTGGTTTTGAGCTCTGCATTTTTAAGCTTTATCATTAGTGTTTTAACTGGCGCAATGTTTTTTTCTTTGGAGCCACAAGTGACCATATCTAGATGAAATCGTGGAGTGCTAAGTTATCTGGTAACACTAGCAAGCTGAATCCATAAATGAATGGGTGCAACACACAGATGCGTACAATGTAGTTAGTGCACAAAAGTAAAGAACTAATGTCTCATTTATGGTACTGCGGATGTGTCTGTCTGCACTGGTATTTGTCTACACTAAGCCAACATAAAGGGGAATGCAACCAATGCAAAAGCGCCACCACGCAGTCCTCCAAAAAGCCAACTATCCATAGCTCAACATGGACGACACTTTGTGTAGGTCAAATGCCAATTAGTTGAAAACTAGGCTGGGACAGGAAGGGAGCCACAGCTGAGATCCCAATGTAGATAGAAAAGCCCAAAAAGATGGAAAAAAAAACAGCATGAAAAGCACAGACAGAGGCTGCAGCAGACACTTCACTGTTTTAAACACTCGTTTTCAAGTCAGCTCTTTATAAATATCATTACCTCAGCTGCCCCAAGGACCAACAACAGCAAGCTAGAGTAGCACACAGACTGCCTGTTTGTTACACTGCCCCCTGGTGACAGTAAACAGCTACAACATGTAGCCAGTGGTTCGCAAAGCTGTGTGTCGCAATATCTTAAATCCAGCATAATAAAACGCTAGAATTTCATCTCTCAAAAGTGAAGTACAAACTCCTTGGATAGTCTGTACAACACAGCAAGTCTTATTATTTGTCAGAAAATATCATTAAAATTATCCAAAAGGCATCAACAGCACAAACACTATGGAGAGGTCTGGCTCAGTTAACAGGTAAGGGCTGGCTACTGGCTATAAGCCTTACTAGTCATAAAAAGAAAAACTCCTCCTCTCCTGAGTTATTACAAAAAGAGGAAACTATCCATAAATGCTTAAACAGTTCTTGTAACAAGGTATAAATAGGCTTTTTTTAATGCTGTAAATTTGGACATTTTAGCATGGGAGTCTATGAGGACTGACTCACTTTTGGCCTCAAATGAAAACTATAGCAACTGAAATTTTTGGCACTTCTGCTTCATTTTTCAGCCTGGGAGGTTTGGTACTAAGACACAATCACAATACAAGCTGTAACCACACTCAGAATGCTAGAATGGGACCCTGACTTGAGGTTATTTTGTCAAACAGAAATAAATTTGTGTACAGTAAATAGAAAATAATAAAGAAAGGCATGCATAAATCAGTGTGCACCCAGAAGTGAGAGGATTATGACACTCCTCAGCTGTGAGCCATGCAGACACAGCAAACCTCTGTGTGCAGCGCTCCATGACCCTAAAACACATTATACACTCACGTCTTTCACACACTTCAACTTTACCTACTCGTGCTGTCTGTCTTTCTGCTCTCTCTTTCAAGGACTTAACACTTAATCATTAAACACCTGAAACGCTTTTCAGCACCGCACTTCCCTGTCCGGCGCTCACCTCTCGAGGTGCTTTGTTTTGTGTGTGTGTGTGTGTGTGTGTGTGTGTGTGCGCGCATGTGTGAGTTGAGTTTCAACTTGCCACCGGACACAAAACAGCCACAGAGCCCAGTTTGATTTTTATCTCCTTTAGAGGTCCCAGTCACATTTTCCCAGGGGCTGTGTTACTGTGTTTCCAGATGACTGAGTCAGGCTTTTCCATTCCCCGCTGTGGTCAATCTAGATGCACACCGGCCAACATTTACACCACCACTGCTGCTGTGACTTCTCAACACAGTGGGAAAGAGGCAGCGGAGGAAAGAAAGAGAGAGGGGGGGGGGAGAGATTGGGAGCAGAGGTTGCATGTACTATTTATGCACAGACCACCCCCAGCAGAACACACAGCAATAATTACTTGCAGTAATTCAAAGACACCCTCCTTATTTCCAGCAGCTCACCACCCGCGGCACGAAACTCTGAGAAGAGAAGCTAAGAGGAAACATCAGCCCCTACAACTTTATCGCACAACATAATGTCATGTCAGCATCTGAGAGCCTGGAACTAAAGCTAAACGACTGTCGACACTTTGCTGCCTTTACCTTGCTGAACTGCTTCCTTAAAGAGGTGGCAATTCTAGGCAAAGCTGTAAATCATGCTCTTAGTCCAATAAGGATGCCATAATACCAGAAATTTAGTAGCTTGTACCAAAACCAGTAGCGTTACATGATTTTTGACACCAAATTCAACACCACAGTTAAAAAAGTGACTATCCCATGTGCTTAAAGAAAAACTCGTTTTAAAAATAGTTAGACTAAAACACTTGTTCAAGTATGCTGCCCCCACCAGTTCTGAAAGAACTGCAGTGAAAAAAAAGGGAAAAAGCAAGTACCCTTGCCTTTTCAGAATTTTGGTATGAAATGGTATTGCAAGTATTGGTTCTGGTGACATCCCGATTCTGAACCTAACTCAGTACTCTTTATTACCTAAACCTAAACAAGGACTTCAAATGCCTAAACTTAAGCAAACAATTTTCAATACCTAAACCTAGCCAAGTATTTTTTTATTGTCCTAACCAGGTAGTTTACATGCCTGAACTTAACTATGCAGTTTTCAAAGACTAAACCTACAAGAAAGATTTTAGATGCCTAAATCTAACCTGTCCTTAACCAAGTAATTACTGTTGCCCAAAGCAAACTGTGTAGTTCTTGACTGGTTAAACCTAACCAAGTAGGTTTCAGTGACTTTCAGTTCAGTTGCTGCAGAAATATCTAATAAACTACTTGAAACCACTTAGTTTTTATTGCCTAACTCTAATTATATCATTATCAATGGCTAATCGGAACCACAAACCTCCTGATGCCTGATCTGAGTAGCTGCAATGCCTAAACCCAACCTAAAAGTTTTTAATGTTTATCCCTCACAAAGTAGTTTTTAATTACCTAAAGCTAACCCAGCAGTTTTCAATACCATCGTAGCCTTCTGCAGACACAAACAGCACACCACACTAACACAAGCTGCTGCAAAAAATATCTCATGAGACCATGTGACAAACAAGCAAAGAGTCCAGAGAGTCGCAGTCTTTCATTTCAATGATTCCCACATCCCGCAGACACCCCGCTGGATCATTTCTGCCCCAGACTGAGCCATCTGATGTGGTTTTAGCCATCTGTCAACACTTCGGCATCTTTACCTTACATTAAATGAAGTAACAGGAAGAAGAACAGAGTCTCCTGTCGTCAGGGATCCTCCTGGGAACCCCTTTTAGCACCCCTGCGGGGACCCTTTGACCTCCAGGTTTGAGAGCTCAGAAGCTGCAATGTACGTTTGTGACAAATATCAACCAGCACCGGATATCTGCCTCAGCTTTGGACAACAACTTTTTTTTATCCTCTGCAAAACAAGAGGAGGATTTGACATGTAGCAGTGCAGAAGTGAAAAATTCATATATCAGGCTTTTTGGAAAGCTCAACCCAAGTCACCAGCTGCAAAAATAACCACCACAAATGCTGTTTTTGGTGGAGCTGGACTGTTGCAACCACCACATCTTTATGAAATGCAGTTCCTATACTCAATTTGAGTGTGGTGGCATGAAAATAAGAAGCCCAAACTCTAAAAATATGCAGAAACCTTCACAGAATGCAGTGTGCCTTTAACGCAGTGCACTCCAAGCGACGTTAGGCACACTTTAAGGCACATTTGGTGCATCTAAACTGGGTATTTTACACGTATAAATGCCACCAGTTGTTTCTGTCATCTTACTTTGGTGATGATGAGCGGCTCGCCGTGCTCAAGCCCTCCTTTCAGCGTGAACCCCCAAGGCGCGCCCCCGCTCAACTGGACCTGAATGTGGTGGAAGGAGACGAGCTGCTCAATTGTTTCCATTCTCTCCCTCCGGCCCGTTTATCCCTCTCTTTTCCCTCTTCTTCTTCTTCTTCTCACGCTCTGTCGTTAGCGGCGCCGGTAGCGGTACCGCTGCTTCTCCATCACCGCTCGAACATCAACAACGAACGGATGGATGGATGGGTAGGTAAGAAGGACGGACGGAGCGAGTGGAAGAGGGGGAGGGAACAAAGTTTAACGTGAGGTCAAGTTAGCAGCAGTTACGGCAAATTTAGTTTTTAACTCCCGGTTAAGGTGAGTAGCATTAGCAAAAAAATGACTGTTCAACGTTTTTTACCGCCATGCGTTTGTGTTATATTTTATCACAAGCATCTTCTGGTAATTTCGCTTCACATTCTTTGCTTACGGAACAGATATTGCCTCATAAGTAAGGTGTTATTTTGAAATACATACAACCTGCTTCCGGTAGTATATCTGCAAACTGACGCAGTGACAAACTTTGGGAAAACTTTTCCCAAGCAAGGTAGGCGGGCTCTCCCGCTATTCGAAAGACTGGATGTGATTGACGGAAAGGTCAGCCAATGGCAGAGCGGCTCTGGAAATCAGCGACCAATAGGAAGCAGCAAAAGGAGAAGGGTTTAGAAGGGCACCCACAGCTGTATTGTTAAAAGCATTAAGCGGTAACAGAATCAGATGTGAGTTCTGGCCTTTCATTTGAAATAGGAGACCTGCTGCGAAAGCTATCAGATCAGAGTTAGAATCAGAATCCGAAAAACTAAAGAGGTTCTCATGATAATCCCTGACTAAAAGACACTCTGTTCATCTTCCTGTTACTGCATTTATTGCAAGGTGCAGACGCCCAAGTGTTGACAGACGACTTAAACCACTTCAGATGGCTCAGTGAGGGGCAGAAATGATCCAGTGGGGTGTCTGTGGGATGTGGGAATCGTTGAAGTGAAAGACTGCGACTCTCTGGATGCTTTGCTTGTTTGTCACATGGTTTTGCAGCAGCACACCAGAAGACAGTCTGAAATTGTCCTAACTAACTTAGAAATCTTCTTCTTCTTTCAGTTGCTCCCGTTAGGTGTCACCACAGCGGATCATCTGCCTCCATCTCACTCTATCCCTTGCATCCTCGTCCCTCACACCAACCCTCTGCATGTCCTCCTTCACTACATCCATGAATTTTCTCTGTGGTCTTCCTCTTCTCCTCCTGCCTGGCAGCTCCATCTTCAACATCCTTTGTCCAATATATCCGCTATCCCTCCTCTGAACATGTCCAAACCATCTCAGCCTCGCCTCTCTGACTTTGTCTCCAAACTTCTCAACATGAGCTGTCCCTCTGATGCACTCATTTCTAATCCTGTCCATCCTGGTCACTCCCAGGGAAAATCTCAACATCTTCAATGATCATGAGTGCAGCACCAAATCTATAACAGAAAAGCTGAAAAGAAAAGAATCAAGGTGCTGCAGTGGCCCATTCAAAGTCCAGTCAGTGATTCTAAATTGGCCATAGGTGTGAATATAAGTGTGAATACTTCTTTGTCTCTGTGTGTTAGCCCCGCAATAGGATGGCAAACTGTATTTTTTTTCAATTCAATTTTATTTACTTACTTACTTTTTATTTGTAATTTTATTTTTTATTTTATTTATATAGCGCCAATTCACAACCAAAGTCGCCTGAAGGCGCTTTACACTGTGAGGTAAAGATCCTACAGTGTCAGAGAGAAAACCCCAACAATCAGACGATCCGTTATGAGCCAGCACTCGGCGACTGCCGGAAGGAAGAACTCCTTTTTAACAGGAAGAGACCTCCGGCAGAACCAGGCTCAGGGAGGGATAGCCACCTGCCTCGACCAATTGGGGGTGAGGGGA
>VUQH01004638.1:6462-44006 GCA_015106775.1 Etroplus canarensis | reverse complement strand
AATCTTTTTTTTTTTTTTTTTTTTTTTAGAGAAAACAGGTTTCTCCTGGCAAGCCTTCTAAACAAGCCATACTTGTTCAGTCTTTTTTTTAATTTAATTATACGGTCATGAACTTTAACATTTAACATTTAACATGCTAACTGAAGTCTGTATAGTATGAGATGTAGGTCATGTTTTTTTTGGCAATTTCTGTGAGTATTGCATGGTTTGATCTTGGGGTGAATTTTCTGGGAAGATTGTGGCATTGTATTAAAACACACCTGAAAGCTCCAGACCAGCAAATTGCTGGTCTGGAGCTGGAACTAAACTTGCTAAAACTTCTGTTTTTATAGAGATGGTCACACTTGCTGATGATCAGTTATCAATAGTGTTTGATTAGCAGCACCTACCTGCTTCTTACCCTCTTAATTTCTATGGCTGCAGTAAGGGTGTACTTAAAAAAAAGCTTTCTTTCTTTGCACAACTGTAGATGTGGTTGAACAAACGTTACAACTGACATGCTGTCTTATGCAAATCTATTCACAAACATCACAATGCTATACTACAATAGTTTTTCCCTTATCTACCACAATCACAGCTGATGACAGGTTTGTGTTTGCTTGTTATAAATGAGCAAACGCATCACAGACTGATGCCAGTGTTTTTGTCTTCTGTTCTTATTCAACAACCTTGTTATTAAGAGTGCAGCGCAAGCAAGGTAGCAGCATTTCTTCTTTAGGACCCCTGTCTTGCCCCACTGCCTTCTCCTCATAGTTGAGTGCCGTGTCGCAACATGACCAAGTCTTAGGAGGAATGTACACTCCTCCATAGCATTCACCCTGTTACAGGAATCCACATTTGCTGGCTCATTAAACAGCTTCAAACTGATTAGTGGACCTTTTAATAATTGAATAATCTGTAAGTGTTATGCAGTACATGACAGAGATAGGAGACAAATAAAGCAGGCTTTGCCACCGTTTATTCTTGAAAGGTGTAAGGGTAAGACCCAAGGTTTAAAACCACAACCTCAAAATACTAGCACATCCTGTTGCAATATATAGAGAACTACCCAGAACTAAAGCAGAGCTCTTTGATTGCGTAGTTGTTTGATCACAATGCTGTGACATTCTTTGTTTGTCAGTGTATCCTAAAGTTCTCACTGCTGAGATGGCAGTCTCAGCTCCAGCCTTTTCAGCAAATGTGCCTGTAGGCTATATTCAGCCCTCTCACCTGCTTTCAGTTAACTTTTCTTTCTCTAGCCAATTTTTTTTTTGGTGTTTGATGGTATTTATTTAGTTCTGTTATGAAAAGTTCAAAAGGAATTCCACAAAACTACATTTTAATTTTTCACTGTCATTCTACACTCAATAACAGTATTATTAAGCAAATTTTAAAAAAATCCAAACTTTTTAAAAGTCAGTAACATAAATCTACAAATTTCTTTGTCCCTTTGGCAGTAGTAACAGCTTCTAGTCATCTTTGGTATCCATAGGCTTGCAAACCTAGATGTGGGCTCTTTGTCCTTTTCTTTTTTACTTATCCTTTCAAGCTTTTTAAGATTAGATGGGAAGCCTCTTCAAATCTCTTCACAGGTGTTATGAGTTTTGTGTTGCATTTGTTTGGGCTCTGGTTGGGCCATTCAGTGAGACTCAAGAGACTTGTTCTGAAACTACTTTCGTGTTATGATGGCTGTATTGTTCACTGACATATTGAGAGATGGGTCATCTTCCCTGTCTGTAGTTGCATGTTTTCTTTCAGGACCCTGTGTATCTGGCAGCATTCATTCGCCCTTCAATTTTGGTTAGTCTAAGAATCTTATTAACCATGATAAGCAGTGCCAGATGCCAGCACATGCTAAGTTGTTGACACAGTAGGAATTTTCCTCATGCTAACAGAGTAACTTTAAATGAAGATTTGTAACCTTTAAAAAAGCTGTCATGTATCCTTAACTCAGAGTGGCTTCTCTCTAGCTCCTCAAACATAAAAGCCTGATTGAGTACTGTGAAGAGTCTTGGTGGTTTCGAACTTTTGCATTTTCACAGTTTTTAATTAATTAAGCTCTAGGAATGGTTTTATGCCATTGCCCCGATCCATTCCTTACCAACGCTTTATTGTCGAGGCCAAAAGAAAGTTCCTTGGACTTCCTTTCATTTAGTTTTGTCATAATATTCAGTGTGAATAAAGTGTTATAAATGTATTATCAAGATAAAGCAATCTGAATACTTTGTGAAAATTGTGTTGATTTGTTAGTTATCTCCTGTTGACTTTCTGTATGTACATTTTCACCTGTTTACTGTAATTTGTGCATTTATTTGTATATTATAATCAGCTGGTGATTGGTATTAAGATACCAAAGTCATAGTACTGAGTATTGCTACATTAATTTATCTGTTATTAAACTCTAATGCACATTTACTCTACAGTTGTTACCAAACCAAACACGGTGAGAACCAATCAGTAAATAATACTTTATAGTTGTACACACTGAACCCATGAAAAAGTTTGTTTTAACTCATCAGGCTACAGGTAGGTAAAAAATACGTACTGGTCCAGTGAAAACAATGTCACATCCAAGCACATGTATATAAAACAGTTTAAAAATATTCCACTGTTACTTTTTTGCCACTGTTTCTTTTTGCTGGAGAATTCAGTTTTGCAGATGGTGCCCTTAAGAGAAATACAAGTGAAGAAAAGGTGATCCACAGTTCATTTTCATCACTTAATAAGGCTTAAAAAAATCCTTCTTTGTGGTATTTTTTTGGAAGTGTGACAGGTATAAGGTTTTATTTTAAGTTATAAGATGACCAGAAAGATATTGTAATGCAAGTTTGAACAGGCAAAATGAGACTTGACAGGTGGGGCCTTCTGTAGTTGGCAGAAATCTGTCTTATGCTGGTCTGATGCTCGTTGCTTTCATCAGTATCAGAATACTTCTTTAATCCCAGGGGGGAAAATATGTGCTTATATATACATTATATACATGCTTGAGAGCATGTCAGTGTAACATTAACGAACAGCAGACAGACCTGCTTATTAAAATTTCACATGGCCACTAAAGGCTAGAAGCTCTGTGCTTTAGTTGATTTGAATACTTCAGAAATATTTTAAAAAAGGACACTTAATAGTGGATGGGTTTGCTTTTCAAGAAACATCCCAAGAAATGTCTAACAGAAGACTTGTCTAGAATATAGCAGCAGTTGAAGCACTACTTGAGCATTACAACTTCAGATTTCAAAATCTGTTTTTTTCCTTAAATTGACTGTTGATAGTACTTGATTACACAACAGGCAGTCTTATGTCACCTCAGCTTGTTCACTGGTTTTGGAGTGGCGTAGTATTCATTTATTAATTACCAATGTAACGAATTCTGAAATTGCTCAGTAATTATTGTTATTTTAGGTCTGTGAAAGAAATAGTAATGAAGGCAGTTTGATTGATAGAAAGGTAGGTAGATAGGTAGGTAGGAAGGTAGATTTTTTTTCTATTCCACCAAAGCTCCTCTGAGAAGAAGCTTGTTAACCTTCAGTCTCTCACTGCTACATGACCTGACTAGATATTTGGAACCAGTCTTTGAGTTGGAAGTCTGAACTTTGCATGATGTTGCATTTAAAAACTGCAGTAGCTTGGATTTGCAAGCCTTGCCTCCTGTATGACAAATTTTGACAAATGAACAAGTGTTACATTTTTAAATTGCAAATTCAGTTTGTGCAGCAAGGGATACAGTCTTTTAAGCAAACATTGCTCCTTAACAGTAGCAAACACAAGGCCTATGAGAATTTTTTTTAGTCTGCTTTTAATCTATTAACAAATGTTTGGTTGACCTGAATAGGGAGAGTACCCAAAGATCGCACAGAATAGTTTCTTGCCAAATTAGTGAATAGTTGTAGTTCCAAATGGTAGTATCCTTGATGCCCAAAGCTACTTACTGCCAGATTAATTGCCTTTCTACCTTTGCTTTAGATTTGGTGTAATATCTGAAGAACGTAAGACTTAGTTTTGTGTTTGATGTCACAGCAAGCTGTGCAAAGAAGGTAGGCATCAGTAACATGTACATGCATGTGTTAAACACTTTTTTAAAATGCAGCCTTCCAGAATGTGGTATGAAGGCTTTCCTATTTGTATTGTTTTAAAATATTTCTCTCTCTGCACTACCATTATATTTCATTTCATGCTGCTGCAAGTATTGCTTGCAGAAGCTGCTCTTCCGATATATTTTGTGTGCATTAAACTTGTTCATTAAAGAGCTTGCGTTAGGTGCAGTGCAGTAAGTACAGTGCTAGAATAGTGTTTTGAAAAGGAATGGAGACCTTGTGTCCTAGAAATGAGGTTACCTTGTTAGGTGGTGGAGCAGGATTAGCTTCTTACTCCCTCGGTCCATATGTCTCAGCTGCTGTTGGAGCTTAATTTATTGTGATTCCTTTTTTTAGTTCTACACTTTTAAGTTACAACAAGAAATACTCACTTAATGTCATCACCTTCATTTGCTGTTTTGCATGGTCACATTTCTAAACTTGCATCTTTAGAGTAATTAGCAGTGTACACATTTGCAAAACTATCAGTAAACTGTGGTCTGACAGATGGGCACCTCTTACTAAGTTGTCAATATAGTGAAGTTAAGGCTCAGTGTTTCTGAAATGATCTGCACAGAGCAAGGCCTTAAGTCCTTATGATTTATTGTCACTGTCTGAGCTCAAAAGTGATCAAATTTGTAGACATTTGATTTTTGTTCAGCGCAAAATTGATCTATTGTAAATATGTATTTCATAGAGTGTAATGACACTGATGCAAGTGCTATGTAAGTCTGCTGAGTCAAGTGGAATGTTGGTTTCAGACACTAGTTCTCAAACTGGAGTAGGCCCCACTGGTGGCCTGCACTGGTTGAGGTGGAGCGTTGGAAAACCAGGTGAAAATATTAAGTAAAATTCAACATAGATCCTTTTTTATTGTTAGTGATTGATGAAATTCTGGGGTGTTGGATGCGCATTTTTGAAGCCCACATCTGGGTTTGCGGCTTCTGAAATGGGGCATGCCAAAAAAAAGCTAAAAACTTAAATCCTCACTTTCCTTTTTTCACCTTTGCAGATGAGCGTGAAGCAGTACAGAAGAAGACCTTCACCAAATGGGTGAACTCTCACTTAGGCCGAGTAACCTGTCGCATTGGTGACTTGTACACAGACCTGCGGGATGGTCGCATGCTAATCCGCCTTCTGGAAGTGCTCTCAGGAGAACAGCTGGTCAGTATCATAGAGGAACTTCCCCTATTTGTCCTAATCCTGACCCATACCCTCAATATGACCCTCAGAAGGAAGGAGAAATCATGTGCTTCTTTTCTTGTTTTTATAATGTGATTTACTTCTCCTGCTTCTACTTATTTTTCTCTTTTTAAACTCCTGCCACCCCATTTCAGCCTACATCCTCTATTTTTCTGCTACTTTCCATAGCCAAAACCTACTAAGGGCCGCATGCGTATCCACTGCCTGGAGAATGTTGATAAAGCCCTGCAGTTTCTTAAAGAGCAAAAGGTCCATCTAGAAAACATGGGCTCACATGACATTGTGGATGGGAATCACCGTCTCACCCTGGGTCTCATTTGGACCATCATCCTTCGCTTCCAGGTAATAACAGAGTAGTTGTGGTGACCACTACTGATTTTCCCTTCTCACCCCAATCATTATGTTGGGCTTGGGGATGTGATGTCAGGTCTCTACATGTAGCCTATCCCTTCCCCAAGCAAACTTACAAAATCAGGTTAATAAAAATTAATGCTGCTGCAGTATGGTTTACAAGGTAATTCTTCATGCCATTTTTTAAAATAAGAATTTGGTGTTAGTTCTTGGAATTTTTTTTAACACTTCCTTAAATTTGATGGAGAATTGCTGTTTTAAGGTCAAATAGTCTAGGATTTATGTTAAATTCTGTGAACTCATTCCTGACTGAATAAAATGACAGATTCAAGACATCAGTGTGGAAACAGAGGACAACAAGGAGAAGAAATCAGCTAAAGATGCCCTGCTGCTTTGGTGCCAAATGAAAACTGCCGGGTGAGAAAGAACCAGTAAAATAGGAATGGGAAAAAAGGATTAATCACAATGGATAAATACTGTTCATTTGTTCACTTTATTCTGTTTTACAATTTAGGCTTTTCTTGTTGTTTCCTTGGGTAGAATCTTTCTTTGTTGAGCTAATGATTAATGAATTCTTATCTGCCCTTTTCAGATACCCAAATGTCAACATTCACAACTTCACTACCAGTTGGAGAGATGGCCTAGCGTTCAATGCCATCGTGCACAAACACAGGTCATTGACTTCTTTGTGTATTACAGTAAAAGTGGCCCCTTTTAGATCTTTACTTACTCAGAATCATCCCTCTTAACAGTTTTTTTTCTTACTTGTGAGGATTTTGGATCACTTAGTCATTCTTAAAGTTAAACGGGTACCTTGTATTTAATGTTTTTCATTCTTTGCCTAATGAGGAGCACCTGTCACAGTAGCATTTCTCATCTCTGGGGTGTTTTTATCCCCTTTTCTATTTAGGTCTCCACTTGCTCCTCTCATTCTTCAGTCTGCAGTATGGCTGAAAGGATGAAAATAAATAGGGAGTAAGATGACCTAGATTACAGAAATGATACCCTACTTATTTTCTGTGAAGAGCCATGTTTGATACCTCACTTGCACACTCTGCTGGTAACACTGCCACAGATGGTGAACAGTTAAATGAAGCTATAAACTAAAAGCCAAAGGTGTAGCCTGGACTGTGCAAATTAACGAATGCATGCTATGAAGTTGATACTTGATACATGAAAGCCAGCATTGCTTCTACAAGAGTAAATGAGCCATGGGATGGTCATTTGAGCCATTGAGCTACCTCCCATTTATAACACAAGCGATTACAATATGCTTAGTCCTTTTTGTCACGTTCTCTCTTTTTATGAATGCAAATTTATGTATCCTTTAAGTTTTAATAAAATATAATCACCCAAACCAATTTTATACTCTCTTACTATTTTTATATTATTTTATACTCTCTTTTATACTCACTTTTGTAAGTTCAAAATGAAAACGTCATTCTCCGCAGAATAAGCAGTAATTGGCAGGAGCAGTTTCTGATGCACAGATCAAAGGCATTTTTTGCATGCTCATAACTTAACCTCATTCCAGAGGAGTATTTTATGCTCCCTGGTCTTTAAACAAAGTGAATTGAAAACATTTTTTTTGTTCTGTACCAAAAAAAAGATACCAGTCAGTGACCAGATACAGCCACTCTGATATTCTCAGTTGCTTGCACCCCACTGTCCTCTGCAGTCTGTTCTTATTGAAGTCACAATTGTTTTCAATCCTCTGCAGACCCGACCTGATTGAGTTTGACAACCTGAAGAGGTCCAATGCTCACTACAATCTCCAAAATGCTTTCAATGTGGCTGAGAAGGAACTGGGGCTTACCAAGCTACTGGACCCTGAAGGTGAGTGTGTAAAGCCTCTATAAAAACAAAAGAATTCCTTGTAAGTCACAGTGATGGCCTGATCCTGTCCGCTAAGGCACTAAGCTGTTGCCTGAAACAGATTGGCGAGAGTTTGGCTATAGAGGATTAGTGCAATTAATTATAGATAAGACAACAGTGCATCACAAGTCAGTTATGTTGACATCACAAAACACATGTTCAAAGATATAAATACTCTGACAATCTTTGTTGAGATTGTTTTAAGAGCCAAACCTAACCATATAAATATTAATGTTAAACAGATAAAAACTGGGAAAGAGTTGTGGCGCATATGGATCATGTTGTTGCATTTTTTTTTAGATGTCAATGTGGATCAGCCTGATGAAAAGTCCATAATTACTTATGTGGCAACTTACTATCATTACTTCTCCAAGATGAAAGCCCTGGCAGTGGAGGGCAAACGAATTGGAAAGGTTAGTTGTGTTTGTCTATATGTATATTTGTATGTTTACCGTGTATTTATGTGAGTAAAATTGTAACTGTGAGGACATGTGCATTCATTTTATGTTCCCAGCTTGATTGATAAATTTCTCTTGGCTACAGGTGCTTGACTATGCTATTGAGGCTGACCAACTCATAGAGAAATATGAGACCCTGGCCTCAGAGCTGCTGCAGTGGATTGAGCAGACCATAGTAACTCTCAATGATCGGCAGCTAGCTAACTCACTGAGTGCTGTACAGAACCAGCTCCAGGCTTTCAACTCCTATAGAACTGTGGAGAAACCTCCCAAGTGAGTGTCACCTGGGCTAACTGAACCAAAAATTAGTCAATACGTGTTATCCATTAGGATCCAAAATAGTGAAGCTATGCAGTATGTTAACCAACAGTGGTGTCTCATTTCCTCAGATTTACAGAGAAAGGAAACTTGGAGGTTCTTCTCTTTACTATCCAAAGCAAGATGAGAGCAAATAATCAAAAAGTTTACATGCCAAGAGAGGGAAAACTCATTTCTGACATCAATAAGGTATGGGAAAGATGAGAAGTACTGCCTTCCATGTAAAATATGAAAACAGTGTATTACAGTGTGATACAATTAGTATGCTAAACTTTCTTCATGTACTCTTTAAGGTTTTGTTAGGCCCCAGGAATATCGTTATCACAGAAAACTGGCAACATCTTGTACCCACTATTAATTGTCTAGACGCTGAATGATACAGGCTTCCTGTGTTTTATTTGTATGGCAGGCATGGGAGCGACTAGAAAAGGCAGAACATGAACGTGAGCTGGCGCTGAGAAATGAGTTGATTCGCCAGGAGAAACTAGAGATGCTTGCTGCTCGTTTTGACCGGAAAGCAGCTATGCGTGAAACATGGCTGAGTGAGAACCAGAGACTGGTGTCTCAGGTAGATAAAAGAAACCCTCATGTATTAAATAACAGACCAGTGAAGCTCCAGATGCATTTCAATTTCTGATTTGCATATAGTGATACAGTAGATTTACACTCATAGGCTTTTTTCTGTTATTAGGATAATTTTGGAACTGACTTGGGAGCGGTGGAAGCTGCCACCCGAAAACATGAGGCAATTGAGACAGATATTGGAGCATATTGGGAGCGTGTGGCTGCTGTGGAAGCTGTTGCCAAAGAGCTGGAGGCAGAGGGATATCATGATGTGCGGCGTGTACTCGCGCGAAGGGATAATGTGCTTCGACTTTGGGAATACCTGAAAGAGCTTCTGGCTGCACGCAGAGAGCGTCTGAATGCTCACCGTGACCTACAGAGACTGTTTCAGGAGATGCGTTACATCATGGACTGGATGGCAGATGAGAAGGTAAAGCTGGTACAAAAAAAAACACATTCCTACAAAAATTTAACTGTGCTGATATTGTCCTAATTTGTATTGAATCACTGCTTTGATTCCTGCATTCTGTTGGTTGAGCTTCTAATTAACAAAAATTAGTTTTTTAATCCTCTCAATTAAGATAATTGTTGTTCATATATGTCCCCAACAGCTTTAGTGTCGGCACTTAACAGTAGTAATTAGCTTTGTGCAGGCCTAGCCTGATTGGTGTTGCCTGCCTTTGCTGGCTTTACTGAGGTCGACTGAGGTAGACTCCAGTCATTTGGGAGTATGCACCTTTTTTCTGTGGTTAAATCTTGTGATGTCATTCCTACATGATTTGCCATTTTGATCTACTAGTGTGAAAACACTGGTATTGCGTGTTTGCCAGTGACATGGTATTTACAGTTTGGCTGTTTGATTTAAATAGCTAAAAAGTCAGAAGTATCATTTGTGATCTATAATTTTAATCATACCCTGTCCCTTTAATATCTACTTGAAAATGGATATTAAAGGGACAGTTAACCCAGAAATCAGATTTACATATTGGTGGTGCTATTTATCTGTTTAATTTTTTTGGTGTGAGTTGCCCAGTTCTAGATATCATCTGTTGAGATGTCTGCTTTCTCTTGAATGTTGTGGAACCAGATGGCACTTGCCTTATGGTGCCAAAAAAAAACAGGGAAATAAAACAAGTGAAAAACTCAGCAGCAGTTTCTCTTTCTAGAATTCATTACCCATTACCCATCCACAAATCTTGTTGTGAGCAGTTTCATGTAGGAAATATTTAGAATGATAAATGGCACCAAAGGCCAGAGGTAAAATATGTAAATTTAATTTTGGAACAATGTACCTCTATAAGGGTATTATGAGTGATGGGGATTAGGAGAGTGAGGGGTAAAAGGATGGTATAAAACCTCAGCTACTTGGACGTGGAAGTTGCTAAAGTATCCTCTGCACCCCTACTTGACATGCCTATAGCTGTGAGTCACGTATTGGTGTTAAATCTCCCACTTATCAGATAAACTTAGGTTAATTTAAAATTTCCTCAGCACTCAATGACTATTTTAATACGTTACAACTACAAACCATAGCTCATGAAGTAAATATTACCCAAACTGCTGTCCACCTTTTTCACTGTTCAAGAGTTTGGTGTGTTTTTGTTAAATATATATTTTCATAAGATAAAGTAGGCAAATATCCTACTTGACTGTGCTTTCTGTTTGTTTCAGGGTCGTCTGCAGTCTCAGGACAGTGGTAAACATTTGCATGATGTATTAGATCTACTGCAAAAACACACTCTGGTAGAGGCTGACATTTCTGCTCAGGCAGAGAGGATCAAGGCAGTGCAGGGAGCTGCAAAGCGCTTCACTTCCTATGAGCAGGGTACGTCTTCAAACATCGTCTTCCACATTCTCTGTGCAGAGCATGCATTTTAGTCTGACCCTTTTGTGTACCAAATTAAATTTTGTGTCTTCCTACCTTTTCTAATTGCAAGCCTATAAACCTTGTGAGCCTGGACTAGTTAGTGAGAAAGTTGACCTGCTGGGTCAAGCCTATGAAGAGCTTGGTCAGCTTGCTTCGGAACGCAGAGTGCGCCTGGAGGACTCACGGCGTCTATGGCAGTTCCTGTGGGATCTAGGAGAGGAGTCAGCTTGGATCAGAGAGCAGGAGCAGATCCTAGCTAGTGGAGACTGTGGCCGTGACCTCACTTCTGCTCTTCACCTACTCAGTAAACATGAGGCTTTCAGGGATGAGATGGCAGCCCGCTATGGCCCCCTGAGTAACAGCATTGCTGTTGGGGAAGATTTGGTTAAAGAGGGACACTTTGGAGCTCCACAAGTAACTGAGAGGATTCAAGACATCCGTGCACAGTGGGCCCACCTGGAGGAGGTAAATTTTCTTCAAGGGTCTTTATATCGTTATTTTTTAAATATAAAGCTAATTTTGTCAAATATTGCTTTTTTTGCTCATGATTTTATTTTTTCTTGATGCTCCTCAGTCAACTAAGCAAAGAGAGCAGAGCCTTAAGGAAGCCGTGGCTCTGCACCAGTTTCAAACAGATGCCAATGACATGGATGCATGGATTATGGAGACACTTAGACAGGTCTCCAGTCAGGAGGTGGGCCACGATGAGTTCTCTACCCAAACTCTAGCTCGAAAACAGAGGGAGATAGAAGAAGAGATCCAGAGTCACCGCCCCCTTATTGATTCCCTACATGAGCAGGTCCAAGCACTGCCACAGGCCTATATACATTTCCCTCAAGTATGTTATGATTTGTTTTTCATACTTCTTCAATGATTGCATGATGTTTCTAGTACTAAATTACTGTTTATTTCTGACTGTAGGTGGATGGTCGCCTACCTGCTATTGAGCAGCGCTATGAAGAACTGGAGTCCCTGTCAGCAGCCCGGCGCCAGGCTCTGGAAGGTGCCCTTGCTCTCTACCGCATGTTCAGTGAAGCTGGTGCCTGTCAGCTCTGGGTGGAAGAAAAGGAGCAGTGGTTAGATGGCATGGAGATCCCTACAAAGCTGGAAGACTTGGAGGTGGTACAGCAGAGGTGAGCTAGCACTTAAAGTTGTGAAATGACAGCAAAATCCGTTCAGAAATTATAGTTGTGAATCAAACACAAAATAATGATGAAATAAAATAAAGATTAAAATTGTGACAACCTTCACCAAGCATGAATACATCATTCTAATCTACTACAATCTATGGAAATGTTTACATTAACTAAGTCTTTATAGAATGAGTGAATTCATTGTGGTGTTTTATTTATGAATACAGATTTGAGACACTGGAACCTGAGATGAACAACCTAGGCACTCGTGTCACTGATGTGAACCAGGTGGCTGAGCAGCTGCTGAGCTCTGACAGCTGTAACAAAGACCAAATCCACCAGACAAGAGACCAACTAAACGATAGGTCAAAGCTTTTATGACGTATTATAAGCCAATTTCTACAGAGGAATGTATGTTTTCTCAACAGACTCTGTGATTAGTGTTTTAACCCTTGCATACTGTGTTGTCCTCAGATGGAAGGAGTTTGAACAACTTGCTGGTCAAAAGAAACAAGCCCTAGAGTCGGCCCTCAACATCCAGAACTACCACCTTGAATGTAATGAGATCCAGACTTGGATGAAGGAAAAGACCAAAGTCATTGAATCTACTCAGAGCCTTGGCAATGACTTGGCTGGAGTAATGGCACTACAACGCAAACTCACTGGCATGGAGAGGGACCTTGAGGCTATTCAGGTATGGGAGGTCACATGTAGTTATTATGGGTGGAGGATGAAACCAGAACCAGAAGGCAAAGCACATAAAGAATTATTTTAGGCTTTGTGCTGAAGTATTTTGTCTTAATTTATATATTTGAATACGTTTTTCTGTCTTTTCAGGGAAAATTAGATGACTTGAGAAATGAGGCAGAAAAGCTGGCCAAGGAACATCCAGATCAAGCTGGAGAGATCCAAGGACGCTTGGCAGAGATTCAAGAGGTGTGGGAGGAGTTGAATGACACTATGAAGCGACGGGAAGAATCCTTAGGAGAAGCAAGCAAGCTACAGGGTTTCCTTAGGGATCTGGATGACTTCCAGTCCTGGCTGTCCCGCACCCAGACAGCCGTGGCCTCAGAAGACATTCCCACTTCTCTGCCTGAGGCTGAAAGCTTGCTAGCCCAGCATGAGAGTATCAAGAATGAGGTGGATAACTATAAGGACGACTATGAAAAGATGCGAGCAGTTGGTGAGGAGGTAACCCAAGGTCAGACAGATGCCCAGCACATGTTCTTGGCCCAGAGGCTCCAGGCATTGGACACTGGCTGGCATGAGTTGCGTCAGATGTGGGAGAATCGCCACAGTCTCTTGGCCCAAGCCTTTGACTTCCAAACTTTCCTGAGAGATGCAAAGCAGGCAGAGGCATTCCTCAGTGGCCAGGTAGGGAAAATACACTACGGAAATTAAGCCTTTGCCAATGAGCCATGGCTTCATTGAAATAACAACTTTTTGATTTACTGGCCCACATCAAAATAACTGTGAGTTTCTGAGAAAATACATTTTATATTTTAAGTTTCCACCTGTTTTAAATATCTTATTCTTAGTTTGTATCATTTAAAAAAAGGCTGCAAAAGAAAGACACAAAAATCACGAGAATTAGATCATTGCAAACAAGCATTGCATATGAAACAGTGTTTAACATTCCTTCTCTGTCCGTCTCTGTGTAGGAGTACGTGCTGTCCCATACAGAGATGCCCACCAGTCTTCAGGCAGCTGAGGAGGCCATTAAGAAACATGAGGATTTCCTCACCACCACAGAGGCCAGTGAAGAGAAGATAACTGGTGTGGTGGATGCAGGAAGGCGCCTCATTAATGACGCTAATGCAAACTCTGACAAGATCCAGGAAAAAGTTGATTCAATCCAGGAAAGGTTAGAGCAAAAGTAAAAGGAGAAAGAAAAACTGATATTAATGTAATTTTTCCTTCTTAATTAAATGTTTGAAGGCTTATTTTTTTCCTATTTATTTTCTCCAGACATCTTAAGAATAAAGAGGCTGCAAATGAACTCCTTACCAAGCTTAAAGATAACCGTGAACTTCAGCATTTCCTCCAGGATGGACAGGAGGTAAAAATATGATTTAGTCGAATTGAATTATAAATTTAACGAAGTCAATCAAGGGAAAAATATTGAAAAATTAACTAGTATTGTGAACAGATATGACTTCTTTGGTTATAGGAATATGTTATTCACTAGTGTATCTTGATGTTTATATTAAAGATGAAACATTCCATAATGCTTTTCTCTTTTTCTATAGCTCACTTTGTGGATCAACGAGAAGATGCTGACAGCTCAGGACATGTCGTATGATGAGGCCAGAAATCTTCACAGCAAGTGGCAGAAACACCAGGCCTTCATGGCAGAGCTAGCTTCCAACAAAGACTGGCTAGACAAAATTGATAAGGTGTGGCCATTTTTATCAGTCATTATTTCATGAAAACATCTATTAACATCCATTTTAAGGTTAGATAACATTTCATTCATTTATTTCCATTTATATTAGGGACAATCTTCCAGCACTGACTTTAACAAAACAGCAGATTAATGAAGTCAGAACTTTCCACTGTGTGTCATCTCTAATAGGAAGGACAGGCACTGGTTGCTGAGAAGCCTGAGCTGAAACCTGTTGTCCAGCAGACCCTGGAGGACCTGCAGCATCAGTGGGAGGAGCTGGAGGGCACAACCCGCACCAAGGCTCAGTGCTTGTTTGATGCTAACAGGGCAGAGCTCTTCACGCAAAGCTGCTCTGCTCTGGATGTCTGGCTGAAAAACCTTGAGAGTCAGCTGCAGAGTGATGACTATGGAAAAGATCTGACCAGTGTCAACATCCTCCTCAAGAAGCACCAGGTAAACTACATGGTGCAAGTAAAGCACTTTGATCACTTTTGAAAATCTGTTAAATTTGAAATTATGACATAAGTCCTTACTGAATGTGATGGAAGTAGCCCTGTTTGCTTAGTGGAGGTAAATGTTATATCTTTGTATCTTTAATCTCTGAACTGTCTCTGTAGATGCTGGAGCATCAGATGGAGGTCAGAGAGAAGGAGGTGCAGGCCCTGAAGTCTCAGGCTGTGGCTCTGTCCCAGGAGGATGCCGGACTGGGTGAGGTAGATGGTCAGCAAAGGCGCGTCACTGACAGCTTCTCTAATCTTCAGGAACCTCTTAAACTGAGGAGGCAGCAGCTACTCGCCTCCAAAGAAGCACATCAGTTCAACAGAGATCTGGAGGATGAAATTGTGAGTGGGATTGCCTAACTGATTCCATAAATGAGATAAACATTCTTTGCATATGCAAGTGTTTCTTTTGTGTCCTGTATTGCCTGTGTTCAAATATTTCATTTATCATGATTTTGCTCAGCTATGGGTGAAGGAAAGGATGCCCCTGGCAACCTCCACAGACCACGGAAAAGACTTGCCCACTGTACAGCTGCTAATCAAGAAGAACCAGGTACTGCTACAGCTTTTTCCATATAAACTGACAAAGTTATGAATTATTTTTAGGTGTTGCAATGTAAGTATCTTAAGTGGAAATACATTTGCCAAAAAAGGGTTTATTAACCCTTTAGATTGCCAGGAATTTTGGTTTTGATTCCTCATAAAATGTGTTCTCATTTTCATCTAAATCACAATTATGAAGAAGCACAATCTGAATAAACTTATAACACAGAGTTGTAATTTTTAATGTCTTTATTGAACAGTGAGCAACTGTCATGGAGATAAGGCAACATTTTATGAGTAATCAATGCAGTAATCTGGGTAATTCACAAACTTTTATTTGCAACAGTCTAACTGATAAACACTTCCTCAGAGTATAGATCGAAAGCAATATGAAGAACAGAAATTCAGGAAAACAACAACAGGAAAAGTAAAAATTGTCTCTGTGAATTAGACTTTGCAGAAGGAGATCCAAGGCCATCAGCCTCGCATCGATGACATCCATAGACGAGGCAAGACTCAGAGCCAGGTAGATGGTGAGAGACAGTCTGTTCTAGAGGAGCGCCTTGTTGAACTGAAGGACCTTTGGGACCAACTAATTGCTGAGACAGACAAGCGTCATGCCCGTCTAACAGAGGCCAATCGTGCCCAGCAGTTTTATGCTGATGCAGCAGAGGTGGAGGCCTGGATGGGAGAGCAAGAGCTGCACATGATGTCAGAAGAAAAAGCCAAGGTAAGCAGGGGCAAAGTAAGACATGTAATTGCTCTTTAATGCAACTTTTTCCTCAATCTTGTGTTTTGCAAAAATTGGTATTTTCCTGTTTTACTCACAGGATGAGCAAAGTGCTTTAGTGATGGTCAAAAAGCACCAGATCCTTGAACAGGCGCTAGAAGACTACGCCCAAACCATTCACCAGCTGGCCAATTGCAGTCGCCTCATGGTCACCAATGAACACCCAGAGAGGTGAGAGAGCACAAGGAGTTTCAGGAACATTTTCAGGAACATTTTCAGCTCTTAACCTTCTAATGAACAGAATTAGACACCCATTATCACTTTTCCGTCTCATTTTCAATTAAACAGTGAAAGAATCACTTTACGACAAGCCCAAGTTGACAAGCTGTATGCAGGCTTGAAGGACCTTGCTGAGGAGCGCCGTGGACGGCTTCAAGAGAGATTGCGGCTGACCCAGCTGAAGCGGGAGGTGGATGATCTGGAACAGTGGATTGCTGAGAGGGAGGTGGTTGCTGGCTCCCATGAACTAGGACAGGACTATGAACATGTCACAGTAAGTATTTTTTTGCCCTCAGTAGCATGCTTTGGAGACATGGAAGCTCAGGGAAATGTAGCTGAATTAATTATGCTGCTCCGTTTTGCCCTGATTTTTCTTTCTACAGATGCTGAGGGACAAGTTCCGGGAGTTTGCTCGTGACACCAGCACTATTGGCCAAGAGCGTGTAGATGGTGTAAATGGGCTGGCAGATGACCTGATTGAGTCAGGTCATCCTGAGAATGCCAGTGTGGCTGAATGGAAGGATGGTTTAAATGAGGCCTGGGCTGACCTGCTGGAGCTGATTGACACACGCACACAAATGTTGGCAGCCTCCTATGAGCTGCACCGCTTCCATCAAGATGCCATGGAGGTGCTTGGGCGTGTTAAGGAGAAGAGGGAGGCGCTGCCTTCTGAACTTGGTCGTGACCTGAACACTGTCCAACATCTACACAGACAACACACCACTTTTGAACATGATATTCAGGCCCTCAGTGGACAAGTCAGTTATCACTCAATAAAAAGATCCCATTTCATATGTCAAGGCTAGTATGTGAATACAACACCAAACATTCCGTTTCCTCTTTGAACACCTAGGTGAATCAGGTGCAGGATGATGCAGCACGTCTGCAGAAGGCCTATGCTGGTGAGAAAGCTGATGACATTCACAGGAGTGAACATGCTGTGACTTTGGCGTGGGAGGGCCTGCTTGAGGCTGGCCAGGCCCGCAGGATCCTCCTGCTGGACACCGTAGAGAAATTCCGCTTCTTCAACATGGTGCGAGACCTCATGCTTTGGATGGATGGTGTCAACCTGCAAATTGATGCACATGACAGCCCCAGGTGAATGTCTTTTTCTGCTTAATTTTCCAGCTAACTAACATAGCTATGATCAGGGTAATGTGTTTATTCATATATATAAAACTTCTCTCTCCTTTCTGATTTTTTTCCAGGGATGTATCTTCTGCAGGCTTGGTCATTGCCAATCATCAGGACATAAAATCAGAGATTGAGGCCAGGGCAGACAGCTTCACTGCTTGTATTGAGATGGGAAATACTCTGATCAATAAAAACCACTACGCATCCGATGAGGTATTTTGCAATAAGTCACTTTTACGGTTATCTTCTGATAAAACAATCCATATTCACAAAAAGATGTTGACACAAGAACTGTGTCAACCTGTTTAATTGCTCAGTCCTCTAAGAAGTGAATCTGTCTTGATTCACAGATCCGAGAGAAACTGGCACAACTCCAGGAAAAGAGAGACAAGATCAACAAAAAATGGCAAGACAAGATGGATCACTTACAAATTGGTATGCATGCTTAACATTTTTAGAATCTTTACGCAAGTACATTTAATTTGATAATACCATGAAAAAAGAAGCATAGTGCAATGTTGTAGGCACATAGCTGCAGGTTAGAGATGGAAGATAAAATACAAGCAGGTCTAGTTTAAGTCTAACTGATACGCATTGGGAATGGATTGCACAAAGGTTTTCTTTTTAGGTAAATGACTTAGTGCTGCTACAGGGTACAAGATATTCTGAAGAGCATGGGTGCTTGAATGTATTTGATTATTGTTAATGTTTTTTTTTTAGCCTCTCTTCACTTTGGAAAACTTTATGCACAAAACACAGTGACTTTAATTGAATAAGTGAAGCCTTTATTTTTGCCATTCACTGGTCTGAAAGTACCCAAACTGCACCTGGCTCACTGCAGTCACTTACAGTTTCTGATGTTGTTTATTATGTTTTTCTTAATGTCACAGGTCAATTTTTTCCTCATTCTCTCTTTTTTTCTTTGTTTTTCTCTTCATATTGTGGCATTGGGTTCTCTTAACCTCAGTGCTGGAGGTGTTGCAGTTTGGACGCGATGCCTATGTGGCAGAGTCATGGCTGGCAGGTCAAGAACCTCTCGTGCGAGCAGCAGAGTTGGGCTCAAATGTGGATGAGGTTGAGAGCCTAATTAAACGCCATGAGGCCTTTGAGAAACTTGCAGCTGCTTGGGAAGAGCGCTTTGTGCAACTGGAGAAACTTACTACAGTAAGTAGAAGTATTTCGTTTATTCTGGAGTACACTGATAGATGCAGGATTTATGGGATATCTGTACATCCTGTGTCATCTATGATTTAGGCAATAAAACCTTCACTCACTTCGTATTACATTGAGATTAATGATTTTCCTAATGTTTAGCTTGAGGAACAAGAGATTCAAAGGAGACGAGAGGAAGAGGAGAGAGCACGGCGACCTCCTACTCCACCACCAGCAGAAGAAGTGCCGCAATCTGAAACAGAAAGTCAAGCACATGATTCTGCTGCCAGGTACATCGAAGAGTAGTTTGGATAGAACTGAACACTGTTAATGTGTAGCAAACCAAACTGACATGCTTTATTACCCTCTTAAACACAGAACCAGTTTGGACCAGACTACACTCAATCAGTCAGTGTCAGTGAACGGAGTACACAGTGACAATGACACATCTCAGGTGAGACATATTTTGGATATCGAGATGCTTTAAGTTCTTAAATAATTTTAGCAAGTTTTCAGCCTAATTTAACTTGTAGTCCACCATGTTGTCTTGCTTTATCCCCCGCTTTATTAGATAGGTCATTAAAATTCATATCCACTCAGTTTTAGAAGGTTTATTAGACAATTGTAGAAAATACTGGTAAATAAGTTTTATCATGACATGTTCCCATAGGACATTAGGTTTAACTTATGAAATGTAAATTCAAGCAGTATATTAGTAATGCTTTATATCAGGGACAAGCAGTTGAGCTTTGCTTGACAGATATTTGTAATGTGGAAAATAAAGGAAGAATAGTGCCCCCTATGGGGTTCCATAAGAAGAAACTCGCCCTTGCCTGAAGGCACTGGTTAAGAGTGGGTTGGTACTGGGAAAGGAAACAGTTTTACTATTTAAATTCATACGTGTCACCAGAGTAAATCTCCTCACTGGCAGATGAAAATAGGTACCTGGTGACTTTATGCATCAGAGGTGATGGATCGGCTGCTTGGGAAAAGTTCTCTTGTAAACCTCTGTGTAGGTCTACAGCTGATACTTGTGTGTTTCTGAAGTTCTAGAAGTGCAAGCCATATCCTGACGTTCACATTTTGCCACAGACTTGTTAACAATTTCTTATTGCGTTTTTATCAGCAGTCATTATCGCTATCGTTGTCAGTGGGAAAGAAATCAGAGCCTAAACGTGTGTGTAAGCCAAAGCAACAGGAGCGTGTGAGTACCAAGCTGTGGTCAGCTTTGTAGCCACCCCTCGCCCCCTTCACAGCCTCCGCTCAGCTCCTGGTCAACTGCGGTGCCTCCTTTCTTCTATTGAGAAGCCATTGCTCTGCTCTCTATCACAGATGCAACCATTGCTTTATTTATTCATTAACTACACCTATCATTATTGAGTCCCACTGCTGTTTAAAGGCATGAAGCAGATTCATGAATACACTGTTTTCATGGATCAGACATGCTGTTATATATGTGCTCATATTGACCAGGACAGGAGTGACTGTAAATGTGGAGTCCAGAGTAAATGTGGTGATACCTGTAGCTGTTCGAAGCTAATTTATACGTAGCTTGTTTTAGTCGTTATCTGTGTGTGGAATTGCCTTTCAGTGTTAATCTTTTGATGGAATCACATGTCAGTTCTTTGTAGAAAACTGTTTAATGAGACCAAAAGACACAAAGTTACCCTGAGCTTTCATTTTTTACTGCAGTCACAGTTGAGTACTTCAAAAGAAATCCTGCTGTCTGTGGATTTTTTTTCAATATTCATATGATAAATTAAAGCCACGATGCTTCACCAAGGATTGAATCTTGAAAGTTGAACTGTAATTGAGTGTGTGCCTCTGCATTTTTGTCCGTGTGCGTCTGTGTTATTGTAGAATTGTCATTTATAGTTATCTATACCTTTATTCATTTACAGTTTTGATTTGACTGGAGAGGCTGAAGCTAGCATAACAATAATATTTAAATTTGTATTCATTAATTTGTTCAGGTGCCTTTGAAGTGTTTTTAAAAGAAAACATCTTAACTAATCGTTTTTAGTGTAGCTTGCCTGTTTCCTGTTTGTCTGGTTATTTTAATTGTATATTTTACCCAAACAAGCAATCTGTCTGTGCAATGTCAGTATGCTGTGTGATTATGTGGACCTTCTAAACCCACACTATGCTGTTATCTCAGGTAATCATACAGTGCTGTCAAAGGAAACGTCATCATGGCTTTTCGTGTATGGCTGTGAATGGCTGCTTTGCTAATCACCGCTTCTGTCCAGCTATGTTTGTTTCTGCCCCCTCACCACCATTCATGTCCTGGTTTGAACCACAGGGCTCAGAGTCTGAGTCGGTGAACGGACCGGGTAGAGACAGCGGACTGGCATCTTCTCGTCTTGATCCTTCTGCCACGTTACCGAGCAGGGGTGCAGCCGAGTCTGAGCCAGAAACCATGGAGGGGATGCTCTATCGAAAACAGGAGATGGAGTCTCACAGTAAAAAGGCAGCTAGCAGGTGAGTGTCAGTCTGAGAAGGTTTGGTCACCTGTATTATAAGAAGAAAGGAAAAGAAATGGTGATATTGTTTTAGTTCAGTATTGTAAAAGTTAACATTTTTAACAGAATCAATCTGTATGCAAGTCTCCCTTAAAGTTGTTTGTAGAACTCTGTAGCTTCTAACTTGAACCTAATCCTATTCATTTGCTCCCACAGGTCCTGGCAGAATGTGTACTGTGTCCTAAGAAAAGGAAGTCTTGGTTTCTATAAAGACAGCAAGAGTGCGAGTAATGGCATTCCATACCATGGAGAGGTGCCCATCAGTTTGGGAGAGGCTGTGTGTGAAGTAGCCACTGACTATAAGAAGAGGAAACACGTATTCAAGCTCAGGTGTGACAAGAAAACTGTCTGAACAAAGGTTGTTCACACAGCTGCCCCTCTGTTAGATTTAATAAGTAAAGGTGAAATGGTGGAATAGTAAGACTGGTGAAATAGTGAGGTGTATTACATTTTAAAGTTTATCTCTGACTTACCATTGACCTTTTTAACCCTGTGACTGTAGGTTAGGGGATGGGAAAGAGTACCTGTTCCAGGCAAAGGATGAGGTGAGATGTACATAACAGGTTTATGGTGCTCAAATAATTGAATACAAAACAAATTTGTACATGTTTAGTTAAATATGAAACATAACAAATTTCTTTTGTATATTGAAAGGCGGAAATGAGCTCCTGGATTCGTTCCATCCTTAGCTCCATTCCAACAGGATCAGGAGACTCACCCGGAGGTCCTCGGGCCCTCAGCCGTGCCATGACAATGCCTCCAATCTCCCCCAGCTCAGGTGACGCTGGGGGCGTGACCATGCGCAACAAGGAGGGGAAAGAAAAGGATCGTGAGAAGAGGTTCAGCTTCTTTGGCAAGAAGAAATAGAACACGTGTAAAATCATCAATGGGAACTAAATTTGTCAAAATTTCAACAAACTGAGGCAGACAGAAAGGAAAGTACAAACAGGTCATACAAACACACTGCTCTCTGTGCAGGCCCCAGGAATTTGTCGACAGCTACATTGTGTAGCTGAGAAAACTTTTTTTTCTTCTTATTCTCTCCCTCACTGGTTTTATCTGTCAATTACTTTATCGTTCATCCAGTCCATATTTCATTTTTAGTTGCACCCAACAATGAAATCCCTCATTCAGTTTCAGACAATTTTTGACCAGCAGAGGTCAGTAGTTTGAGTCAGGACCAGGCATGGTTGATATTAGCAGGGAGCCAGTTCTAGTACAGTTCTAGTCCATCAGACTGGCTCCTCCCCAGCATGAATATTTGCTCTTCGGTGAGTCTTGATTAGTTAACCCTGTTGTGGTATTGTTTTTCCAAAAAGAAAAAAAAAAGATAGATGATGGTTTTCAACTGCATTTTGGTTTAATTTCCCCAATTTTAACTGCTCTCTTTTAGGAAGGATCACATTACATCTCTTTTTGTTCTTGGTATTGATGTTATTAACCTCAATATTATTGATATTATTATTATTATTACTATTTATCTTTTTCAATTGCTGGTTTGATTAAAAACTAATTTGATAGTAGATAATCTTGATTTATGTTGTTGGAGAGAAACAAATTTGGTTAAACTTGTGGAGAATGTTGGGCTTGCCCTTATATGTACTATATCGTTTTGTTTTCTTTTGTTTGTTTTTTTCTAAGGAATGACAGTTTATGAGGTGTTTTGACAAGAAAATAAAGCTCATTAAATTTTAGCAGTGTGCAGTAAGTGTTCACAATTTTCACTGGAAAAATAATATATATATTTAATAAGTGGTTTTATTTTTTATTTTATCTCTAATTTTGCCTGTATTTGATTCTTTCTTTTTGAGTGATCTTTTCTGCTTGATTTTCAACTTTCTTTTTTTTCTGTACAAAGCAGAGAAGATTAGTTTTCTAGTGTGTGTGTGTGTGTGTGTGTGTGTGCGTGTGCGTGCGTGCGTGCGTGTGTGTGAGTTGTGGTGCTGTGGAATTTGCATGTTTATGTTATTCCTGATCAAGTGTGGCCAGATGAATGCTGCTTTTCGGTACTCAAATGCAGGCGAAACCCATACACAAACTCAAAATAATATCACTGGAATGATTTCATGAAACTTGCTTTCCTTTTCGTTTTTAAGTATATGTAAGCTGACATTACCAATGAGGTTCCTCGAGACGATTTTCTGTTTGAGTCTTCTAATATCTATTTCCGTTCTCCATCTACTGGTGTGAAGGCATGGGGGCAGTGTGTACAGATAAAAAGCTGAAGCACATTTTTCATGACAGACTGCAGGGACCTGAGCAAGACAGACGGGCAGCTGACAGATCTCATTGCAGGTGAAGTGAGGTGTGTGAAAGTGAGATAGCATAGGCAGTGAAGAATGCACTTTTTGTGCTTTCCAATAAAGAGGTATGAGCCTGAGCCTTACTTGAACCCACTACAAATACACTAAACCCTTTTTTTACAAAATCACCAAACAATTTAGTCATAAAGGAAGTTTTATAAGTAAAACGAATGTTTAAAAAAGCGCCCTGTGGCAATGACCTAATGTATGTCAGTGGAATATATATGCAGATAGGATTAGCAGTAACCACAGAAAGCTCTGCTCACTAATTGTGGCAGAGAAGTTAAAAAGTCCTAAACTCTCATTGATGAGTCTTGCACTCTTGCATATTTGGCATGACTTCAACTAGGTTAATACTTGTACTTGTCCAATCATTACCATCTATTCTGTGTTATTGTATACTTCAGATTCAAGATTGGAGAGCTACCAATTTTATTCAGTTGGCAGATACAGTAAATCAAATTGCAACCTAATATTAAAGATTTAAATAAAAGATAGGTGTTAGGCCTGTTAGATTCCTCACATACTGTACATTTGAAATGAAGGGGCATTTATAGTATATTGTGAATGTAGACAGTAGTGCAACTTTACATTAATATCTTGATATTAATTGGTTGATATGGTCACTTATAACAAAACAGTTTGCTGTTTATAACAGCAAAAATGCAACAAGTGAGTAGCAAGTAACTTTTTGTAATTTATTGCATATTGATAGTAACTTTTTAAAGCTGATAATTGCCTCGATGTGTAAATCATTCCATGAAAAAGTGATAGTTCATAGGAATGCACTACAAACTGTTGTGATAGCACAGCACAGCTGGAAGTTTAAACAGGTTGGCCTCATTTTCCAGTCCCAACTGAACATTCTCAAATCAGAGAAGAGAAATGTCTGAACATTCATTTTGAGGTTATTGAACTAGGTTCAATTAACAACAGGCGGTCCAAACTTCTCAAACTTGCCTCATCTCTGTCTGGGAGATTTTCCCTCAGTGTATGACGGAGCTCCCATTTCCGTCTAAACTACAGTCTGGGATCCTGTTGAATAAAGTCATTGCATACATAAGTGAGCCAATGCAGTTTGCATACATTGTGCACAGTTAAATGGAGGAGTCTTTCTTCCCCCCCAGCGGATAGACTGTTTTAGCAACAACCGATACGTTACGTCTGCTCCGAGCAGCGTACAGCATCCAGTTGATGCTAGAGAGTTCAAGTTCAAAGATCATACAGTGTATTTTCTTATCAGCTCATTTGAATGTGAATGATTCAAATTAGTTTGGCCAAATTGGTCATTTGAAGCAAAAATACTTCTCATACTTGACATACTGTACACAAGCTCTGTCTCTTTAACACACATGAATACTGCCCTGTATATTTAATGCAGAATGACCCTGGCAATCCAGTCTTGTGGAAAAGTCCTCAGCTGGCTGTGATTTGGTGTTGCAATGGAATTCTTTTAAAATAACTTTGTGCTACTGGTGAACTTTGACCAGAACATGGGACGTATGTATTATTGATGTCAAAGAGTTAAGTTTTGAGTCTAAGAGTATTTGTAATGATGGAGTACTTAATCAAGGAAAAAAATAATTTTTACTTGTTAAGTATTAAACATGAGTGAAAACAGACAGGTGACAATTTGAGCTTCCTTTTTTAGAAGAAGGCAGGATATTTGCTGTCTAGTGGGAGCTTGTATTTTTTCATCCAGTGGTCTGTCTTGCAGCATTTGATAAGCCTGTCCACCTACCTTCATTTCTCATTACTTTTGACAAATGTCTGTTCCTTCCTCTGTAATTCAGAGTTGTTAATACCACTACTATTATTAATTGCTATTACTATCGTTATTGCTACTGTTGTTACTATTACTACTACTGTTACTAATGCAACCTATTGCAAAAATTATAACTGCTGTCCATTTTTCAGGTACATGTCTGTAATATCAGACCTTTCCACACGATGTCAGTGTGCTGTGGAGCATTTTCATTACAAATTGAAGATAATGTTTGTTGACTTGTTGTATCTACATCTAATATTAGGAATAATAAAACATGGTTTAATCAAGAACATGATGTTGTTTGAAGTCCTTCTTAAAAACATCTCTAATCCATTTTGGTTATAGTTCTAAGTTTGTGAACTGTGTTAAGTATCAGGATTTTTTTGCCTAAGCTGCAGATAAATACATTCTAAGTAAAATAATGACACACTAATATTTATGGGTTTCATGTCTTTATGAAACTGAGCTATCACTCACAGACCTGCTTGGACAAAGTAAGTGAACACTTCTTTGAAGGACCTGTGATAATTATGATAAGAGGCTGGTTTACACCAATCCATGGTTCATAAGAACAGCAGACTTTAATGCTGTTATTTATAGGAGAGACACCCCTACACTAGAAACTTTCAATCTAATCTCAACTGGAATACCTCAATCCAAGTACACTATATGGGCAAAGGAATTGGGCCATACTGCAGCTATAACAGTTACTGAGTCGGGAGAGCATTTACACACTGCATTTAAACACTTGGCGACCCTGCTCTGTAACTTTACATGGTCTGCCACTTTGTGGTTAAGTTGCTGTGGTTCTTACATGTTTACACTTTGTTATAATACCACTTGCAGTTCCTCAGTGAGTATCTACGAAAGAAGAAATTTTACAATTTCAGCGGTGACATCCTACCACACTCAAATTCATTGAGCTCTTTAGAACAGTGTTTCTTAAACTTTTTTTGGCAAGTCCCACAACCTAATCAATGTAGCTTCGGCTGCTCCCTTATATTCTCCACCAAGGGGCCATTAATCCACACTGGTAATTTGGCAGATTTTATGCCAGATGTCCTTCCTGACCCAACCCTCCATGGTGAGCAGGGCTTGTGTCCCCACCTGGAATTGAATCAGGGACCTTTCACTTGTGAGGCAAATTCTAAAACCACTACATCACAGGGGACACAACCCACAGTTCAATCGATGGCTAACAATAAAAAAAATCATCCACACTGAACTTTACTTAAATAAACGTGCATATTATCAATGCAAAAGTGTCAGCACACGTTTTGCTTCTTTTTCATGTAAAAATCATGTCTACTCATTTTAGTTTAATTTCACATTTTTCACCTGGTTAGCTGCACCCCACCAGCAGCAGCCCCACAGTTTGAGAATCACAGCTTTAGAAAGACCGATTCTTTCACAAATACCTGTGAAGACAGACTGCATGGCTAGGTGTTTCATTTTATATACCTGTGCCAGTGGGACTGAATGGAATGCCTGAATTCAATTATTAAGAGGTGTGGCTCAGTACTTTTGTCCATATAGTGCAGCTTTTTAAGCTTGGATGTGAATAATTAGTCACGGTGATCAGTACATGAAAGCTCAACAAAAGAGATTGATGACTTAAACTACATTATGCCTCAAATACCTCAATGTGCAGATGAATTAATGAGTAATCATGGGCTTGAATATGAAAATCATTTGACAATACATAGATGCATTAAAAAGTATGTGTAAAAAAACACAAGGCTGAATAATTAAAAGTATACTATTAATATATAGTAAATCCCAATGGCTGTATTAACTGAGATTTTCATATAAACAATATGGTAACTTTTGGTTCCTTTTAAAGAGAAAATATACAAATTTTTTTTTCATATAGTCTGTGTAGCCTTACAGAGATACAGGTTGTTTACATAGATCATGCTCTGATTTTAGTTCAGGAACTACAGAGCAGACGTAAGCAAGTAGTAAGTTGTTTGTTGTGATCAACTTCGGCTGCTCCGTTGTGTTCTCCCCAAGGGGTTGCCACATCAGATTAATTCACATTGGTAATTTGGCAGAGGTTTTACGCCGGATGCCCTTCCTGATACAACCCTCCATGGTGAGAGGGGCTTGTGTTCCTGCATGTAACCAGAGACCTTTTGCTTGTATAGTGATCAAATATTTTATACTAAGGGATTGCAGCTTTTTAAATTGGTTTGTAACCAGAATTTCTGATTTGTGGTTAAAAGAACAAGTCAGGCAAATGAAATTTCAGAAGGGGGCAGTGCCCAGGCCCCCTAAGAACCACCCCTGCTTCGGACATGTTCAGAGGAGGAATAGTGGATCGTCTGCTGGGGTTTTGTCTCTCATACTGTAGGGTCTTTACCTACAGTGTGAAGCGCCGTGAGGCGACTTTTGTTTAATTGAATAGAATATGCTGGACGAAGGATGTTGAAGCTGCCAGGCAGAAGGAAAAGAGGAAGAAAACAGAAGGTTAATAAAAGTAGTGAAGGACATGATCCACTGAGACAACCCCCACCGTAAGCAGCCGGAAGAAGAATAAAATCCCTTGCAATGCCGCGGGGCCACCAGTAGGGGGAGCTATAGCTCACCTTCCTGCGACATCTGCCTACAAGTCCTGATAGAGGGCACACATTACCCGTCGGCCACTTTCCCACTATATTGAAGCAAGATGGCAGCTGTTGTTGAGAATGTTGTCAAACTGTAAGTGCTGGACTTTTCTACAGACCTCACATCTGCGCTAGTGACACACACCGCCATCACACGGTGAAGGCTGTGCGGTTATACAGCCTCGGTCTCTGCGGTTAGCTATTTTAGCGGCATTCCAACTGACTTAGTAAGGTTAGCCGAAGGTGTCGGACCGTCGTGTCTGTTCACATCCTGGAATGGAAGTGTAAGTTAGCAGACGCGCAGCTGACGTTTCTCAAACATGAATCACGAGTGTGTGTAGTAGAACGTGTGTTCATGTAATCCTCCGTGTGTTTTTAGCGATGTAGTGACCACTCGCTGTGTTTTTGTAAGCAAACGGATGCCGCGGGGCTAACGTCAGTGGAGTAGGGCAGCTAGGTGTCTCTCACGCTAACGAGCTAAAGAGAGTGTAATTGTGTCCAGGCTGGAGGAGCTGCGGCCACTACTTTAAAATGAATGAAAGGCTGGCGTTCAGGCTTACAACCCGAGACCCCGAAGTTACAGCCAGTGTCGCTACCACACTTCTTGTTCTTATTTAGAGCAACTGCGGGCAAAGTTGTGCGTTTCAAAGAGCCGAGCGCTGTATTGTGCTTCTAACGTGCTTCCATTTCCGTTGTCTTACTTCGTGCAGCCTCAAACCGTGTTAGTGTCTGGCGGTAATTTACAGGCTGTGGATCTGATAACCTAAAACAGTAAACTTACTGACACACAGTAACATGTTTCGTTTGCTCTTTAACTTATTTTCTACACGAAATAAGAGCACTGTCAACTACAGCCTAAAACATTAAAGCGCTTCACTCCTCTCCCAGTACTGTGGCTTGTTAAAGTATTCACTCCCTGGCATTTTTTTTCTCCTATAAACTGTAATTCACATTTTTGTTAATTTTACTGATTTTTTTTTAACAAAATGCTCCAAATTGATGAAGTGAAATTAAAAAACACATTTTAAAAATAATATTTAAAAAAACAACTAGCGCATGTATATGTATTCATCCCCTCTGAAGCCTCTCAATAAGGCCTGGTGCTACCAGTTACCTTTAGAAGTCACATAACTAGTTAAATAAAGTTAACCTGTGTGCAATCACATGATAGTTATACCTGTTCTGAAAGGCCACACAGTCTGCAACACCATTAATCTGCTTTGCAAAGACTGCTTTGCCCAAGTCCTTCTCATGGGGGTAGCCTGTGGCTCAGGAGGTAAAGCATGTTTCCTCTAATTGGAAGATCGGTGGTTCTGCAGCTTAATTGCTGAAGCATCCCTGGGCAAGACGCTGAACCCCAAATTGCTGCTGATTTATCCATCAGAGTGCAAATGTGGGATAGTTAAAAATACGCTTAAAAGCATAGAGTAAAGTGTTCTATGAAAATGTGTGTTAATAGGTGAATAAAGTGCTTAATAAGTATATAAGTCCATTTACCATTTAATCAAGAGGTACCACTGAGAAAGCAACACCATGAAGAACAAGGAACTCTCCAAACAGGTCAGGGACAAAGTTTTCCCTGGAATATTTTTTTAATATCCCGACCCTGGGTTGGATTTTTCTTGTTATTCTATTATATCAGAAATGTTAAGAATCCCACAGATCCTACTATTTAATCCATGATCACAAAATGGAAAGAATATGGCACCACAACAAATCATAACCAGACACGACTGCATTAAACAGAGAGGCAACAAAGAGACCAAAGGTAACCCTGAAGGAGCTGGAAAGTTCTGCAGCAGATACCTGTGTATCTGTCCTTAGGTCCACTATAAGCTGTGCAGTCCACACAGCTGGACTTTATGGAAAGCTGGCCTGAAAAAAGCCATGATTTACAGAAAAAAAAGAAAGCACATGAATACCACTTTTTTGGTTTTGTACACCACTTTTCCTGTTTTTATTTATTAGACATTTTTAAAAAAAAATTTTCATTTCACTGCACTATTTTTTTTAATAGTTTATGTAATTTTTTTGCATTAAAATAATAAAATCCATTTTAATAACAGGTTGAAATGCAAAAAAATATGAAAAATGCCAAGGGATGAATACTTTTCCAAGCCACTGTATATGCTGTATGTCTCCTTAATCTCAGTATCACTATGTGACCACTTCTTTGCCACTGTTGCCCCTGCACAGTGTATCCAGTTATGTTAAATGTAATTGTTCTATTGTATGTCAGGGCTGGTTTTAGTCTGCTATGTTTGGTTAAGCAGCTAAAGATTTTGTTTGGGCAACTTTTATAGAGTCATTGGTTGAGACAAAGACCAGAGATTAGGGAAGCCAACTAATTTACAGGTTTCTGGTTTGAGTTCCTGTTCAGATGCTGGTATCTCTGACATGACTGCTTTTGGAAAGGATCTCCAAGAAAAATAAGCATAATGATAATAAACTTGACTAAAGTAATAATAAAATCACTGTTCCAGTTTGTATTAAGCAGCTATAGGATGGTTTCAACTGGCTGAAGAATAGCAGTCACTGGAGGAGTCCAAATCTGCATTTATTCCAGGGCTCTCAGTCGGCTTTTTTGTCCATCTGCAGTGACTACCCATGACTTTGATGCACACTCCCAAAAAAACCAACTATCTGAATATGAACATAAAAATTAATATTTTTTCCTTTAAGATTTGTAGAGTAGAAGTATGCTGGCCTTGATTTGTGGCCAGACTCAAAATTGATCTGAAACTGGCCTATTTTTTTAATTATTAGACTGTACTTCATGCTTATTTTATTGTCAGAGCAGGCCATTTTTAATTTTTCATTTGCACAAGCAGAGGTAAGGCTCAAACTGACCTCCATAAACTTACTCTCTTATCAGAACAAGCTAGAACTTTTTTGTTTCTACAATTTTCCCTTAAAAGTGGTATTAATGTCATGAAAATGTCATGAAAAATTAAAGTACTGAATGATCATAAAAGCCCACTTCAGAGTAGTCATGTCTGATTAAACATTTTATTTACATCTGCTAGTGATATTGATACACTAATTTATGCTTAATGGGCTATGCCACCTTCATTGTAAAGCTTTAATATATTTTGCGACTCTGTATAGATTTTGGGTGGCAAAAACTGGACAAAAATGTCTGTTTTGATAGTAAAGTTTGCCAACCCATGAGTTAACTTCTAGAGGCAGACTTTCCAAAACTCCAGAACAAAAGCAGCTTTTTTGTGGCTGTTAACATACGGATTTCTAATACTGCTATAATTATTGTGGTTATAGTTGAAGTCAGAGCACAGAGAAAGTTCATGGATGTAGTGAAGGAGGACATGCAGAGGGTTGGGGTGAGGGATGCAAGGGATAGGGTGAGATGGAGGTGATCCCTGTGGCATCCCTTAACGGGAGCATCTGAAAGACAGAATAAGAAGACAGTTGAAGTCAAAGCAAGATGAAAATAATCAGTGGATAAAGTTAATATTTAGTGAATGTCTAAATGTCTCATCGTCTGAATGGAAGTAGAAATATTTTTCCTGAAGGAAAATAAAAGTGATCTGGGGCAGATTGAAGTAATAATTCAGGCTGGGACTTTGACTCTATTCCAGGTCACTAGTCATTCTCCATGTGTTATTTAAGGATATTACTATGTCAGGTTTTCGCTACATGATTAGAAAGTTTACATTAATGATACTACTGGTTGTATAACATGGAAAAGAAAAAAGAATATCACTATAAGTAAAATAAGTGTTTTGTCTATGTGAAAATGTATGACTGTAATAAGCGTGTACAGAATAAATACAGTTTTTAGGATATTAAATGTGGTATTAACATGATTTTTAAATGTTTAATATTGTTTTTAATGTTCACCTTCAATACTTGTAGACTGTTCATCATACATAGATATATGTTCAGAGAGAGGGAGCACCTGCATGCTTCTGTGTGCGTCTATGAGGTGTACAACTGTGTTTAATGCCTGATATAAAGTCTGTGTGAGAGGTTGTCAGAGTCATGCCTGTTGTTCTCAGCGGGCTGTCAACTCCAGTCTGAGACTGAAAGTGCTCATACAGAGTTTATTTTCATGTTGTTAGGCTTCTCATTCAACACAGTCCTACCATAAAACTACACAAAGACATTAAAAAGAACAATTCAACACTGTCAAGAGAAAAGTTCTACGATACATACGTATCACTACCATTGTATCAATATTAGCTAACTCATTTATCAACTAAGCTCTTTTGCGTAAGTGACAACTTTTCACTTATAAATTTACCGGGCTTGAATTGATGATTTCACACACAGTCACTAGAAAGTAATGCAAGTGTCCACTTTAGTCTTGACCCCACTGCACACAGGCAACACAGACCACTTCCTGCAGTGTTATTCTGACCTTACAATAAAGTAAATAATGAAGTCTTTCACTTGAGAAAAGCTGCTTCAAACTTTTACACAACAACATGGTGTATTATCTCATTAAATTGGACTGCTGCCTTCTGGGCTCCTTGACAGCCTCAAGAGTTGCAGTTGGTGAATCACAATGCTCTTTGTATTTTCCCCTTTTTTTCTTTGACACTTGATGGTTTAAGATGTCTGCCTGTCTCAGCTGGGGTAGATTCAGCCCTCAGCTTCTTTAAAAGGGATTAAGTGCACAGCACTCTAACAGTATTTATGCTTAAAACATTGACCGCATAGTGTGACTTCCACACTACCAAGCACTTTGTTGTTAATGCACCAATAAAAGAGCATCTGCTGCAGCACCTTTCCATAAAAATTTAGTCTGAAGTGCAAAGATACTGTAGTGACTGGCAGTACAGCAGAGAAATGCAAGGAGCTTTAAAATATACTGAGACCACACTGGAGTAGCAACAACTGCTGATTTCTGTCTTGAAACCGTAATAGACCTAATGGTCAGTATCTGCCTCTGGTTTTGTTTTGTCAGGCTTGGAGAGCAGTACTACAGAGATGCTATGGAGCAGTGTCACAACTACAATGCCAGGCTGTGTGCTGAGAGGAGTGTTCGAATGCCATTCCTTGACTCTCAGACCGGCGTGGCTCAAAGCAACTGCTATATCTGGATGGAAAAGAGACACAGGGGACCAGGTGAGACACAAAACATGTGCATTGAACTGTTGTGTGGTCCTAAACAATAAGTTTATTGGAAGGATTTTAATGTTTTTTTAAGTTGTAAGGGTTAGACAAAGGAGCAAGTGATTCAAAGGAAACAGTTCAGATGCTCCATTTTACTCTCTTATAGTAATGAATGATTAAGATGAGTTTCTTGAAAGAAATAAAAATAACCTCAACATTTAAAATAAACTGGACAAAAGACAACATGCATACATGTTTTAAATTACAGATAAAGCTGATGTGAATAATGTAATCCCCTGGCAGCCAATCTGTGCTTTCTTCTGCTTAAATGAGACAACAGCCAAGCCAAAAAAGGCCAATCAAAGAAACATTAAACAAAAATAGTGAATTTTTTTTTCTCTGTCAGTGTGTCAAAAGCTGGTAAGTATCAATGTCTTCCTGTTCTGCCTTCCCTCAGGCATGGCTCCAGGACAGCTGTACACATACCCATCCAGGAGGTGGAGGAAGAAACGGAGATCTCATCCTCCAGAGGATCCCCGACTTATCTTCCCTCCAGTTAAATCAGGTACCACAGCAGCACCGAGCTTAGCTCAGCTTATTCTCCATGTTACTAGCAGTCTTTAAGATGGCTGTGAAAATCTATCTTTTACAGACTTGAAAATGTCGTGCCATCTTGTAAGAATAATCCATTGATGATTAGATACAGCTTAACGCGTACCTGTAATTATATGTATCAGAGTTGGTCATGTTCTCCTTGTACCGTCGGCTGCTCCCTTGTATTCTCCCCAAGGGGTCGCCACGGCAGATTAATCCGCATTGGTATTTTGACAGAGGTTTTACACTGGATGCCCTTCCTGACGCAACCCTCCATGGTAAGAGGGACTTGTGTCCCCACCGGTAATTGAACCAGGGACCTTTTGCTTGTGAGGCGAATGTGTAAACCACTACACTATGGGGACACGGGTCACGCTTTCCTTGACTAGTCTAGAAGTTGAAGAACAGTCAAAAACTGAGCCTTATCTAATGGATGAGGCTAAACATGGATCCTTTTAAAATCACTTTCTTTGATCAAATAGTATTTAAATGTCACTGAAATGTGTGGCTCTTTGCTCCATGCAGAACATGCACCCATGATGTCAGATTAGTTTGCTGACATTACCAGTGTTCGCACCAGCAGCCTTCTTGCCTTGAAATTTAATGTCTTCGCACCTGTGCAGAATGTGGTAAAACATTGTTCAGAGAACTGGTTATGAAGCGGTTTATGCTGACATAGCCTCCAAACAACCATTTCACTTCTAGAAATGCAGAAATGTGCTTTGTGCAGGCATCATCTGTCTGTATTACCTTGTTTGAGTGGCTGCATAACATCTTAAATTTAATTTATACCTCTGCAGCGAATTAATGCAGAGCCTATGATGTAGTGACCAAAGCTCTTGCCAGCATTTATGCTTCTATGAAGTGCTGTTGAATTATATTCTATCACTTCTATTACTTTCTATCTGTATATCCTGTGTTTATGTCAGACATTGGCGACTACAACAACAGAAATGCTGCTCCAATTAGTACTGACATATTTAAGAACAGACACTCATAATGAAAGAACTGCTATGGAGAAAAAAGCAGAGCCGATTTTTTTTAAAAATGTGGTGAAGAGGTAGCCAGAAATACAGAAAATGACAGTATCAAACTGGCTAATCACAGTCGTTGCGGTCTGTGTTGACGCAACATGTAGTTACATTTCTGGAGAGGTGCATGTCAGGTTACGGCATGGGTTACTGCGTAGTTTTTCCACAAAGGTTTGCGGCTATGACATTAATTTAACACACAAGCACGAATCTTTAGAATCAAAAAGTTAACTATCATTTTACTTTATAAAATGTGACTAATTATCTTGATTAATATTTGTGGTGCCGACTTCTTTTTCTGGCACTCAATGTTGTGTTTTGCCTCTATCAGGATTAATTACGTTTAATTAATTTTTTATGTCATAGAGCTAGATTTAGGACTGAAGAAGGATGCTCTGTTGTCATCGGATGGCAGCAGCCTGGAGGCCCTACTAAAGGGGGAGTCCTTGGATAAACGGACATCCGCAGACCTCCGAGGCTCTGAGGAGGATTCAAACCTGAGTGATTACACCGGAGGCCTGAACCCTGCCGCCCGGATTAGAAAGGTTCTTATGTGTAATTTCCCTTTTCTGGATAGAGCACTTTTATACCAAATATCAAAACAAGACAATTCTCCTTCCTAACTTCTGTCAACATAGAGAATCCTCGAGCCAGACGACTTCCTGGATGACCTTGATGATGAAGACTATGAGGAAGACACGCCTAAAAGAAGAGGCAAAGGGAAAGGGAAGGTAAATATCTGTTAATACAGTTTCGCAGTCCAAACGTGCATTTCCAACTCACCTGAGTCTAATAATGTTCGTAGGGTCGAGGAGTGGGCAGTAGCAGGAAGAAGCTGGACACAGCAGCACTGGAGGACAGAGACAAGCCTTACGCCTGTGACAGTGAGTCCTGTCGGGGGAGAGTAGAGCATGTGAATTTGACATGGAGTAGAGGGTCACTGCAGGTGTTAACAGCTGTAATGTTTGTATTAGTTTGAGTCCTCATTAGTCCTTATCACATTTTTTTCTTCCTTTCCCCTTTCTTTTGACATATTCCATCTTTTTGCTGTTCTTTGTTAGCCTTCCTAAATCTGATATTTATAAAGCTAGTCAAGGCTCAGCTGTATTTTTGTCATTATAATTTCATACTTTTCTTTAATTTGCATTTCAGATATTTCTGTGTGTAGGGAGGAAGTTCTTCCACTTCTTTGGTGTTGTCAGACTGCTTATGCTATTTTTTTGCCTCTTTTGTTAAGCCTTTTCACTTTGAGCTGCAGTGCTCAGTAGGTCATTGCCGACTGACTTGACTGATCCTCTGTCGGTCTCTGAGTCTCTGTCTGTGCTTTCTCTTCTCCTTCTCTTCTCTCTTTCAGACACTCTCAAACAAAAGCATATTTCAAAACCTTCTGAAAGAGGTATACTTCTCTTCATTCCTTTTCACTTCAGTCTGCCTTGTCTTTTGTCTTCATTGCCTGTTTTTATTTTCTGTCTGTTACCAAGTAAATTTTCTCTTTGTGTAGTTCAGTTCATAAGGTAAATGTTCTGTGATACACATTTTTCTGAAATGTAATTAACTAGACTCAGAAAAGGTAAATTCCCTGTGATTATATACCTTACCTAAACTGTAGCTTCTAATTATGTAATCAGTCACATATATGAGCTGTCTCAGCTTACAGAGGATTAGCTGTGGCCTATGAAAGTAACTTTTTCCACCCAATCTGGCCCTGAACCTCCCACAGATTTAAATAAGCTAGAAGCTAGACCCTACAGCTGTTTCCCTTTGTGTTTAATTCTTGTTTCATGTAAGTGTTGACTGTATTTTTCCTCTTCACCACCTCTTTTCCCAGCAAACTCTCATTCAGTGTTCCATGTTTTAGAGTGCCCCCGCTTGATTTTTTGAGTCAGTTTTATGTCTGCTTGAGATTTTGGGGAGTATCTTTCAGCTATTTTCTGCCAGTTGTGTTTTTAGCCACTTGGTTGGATGCTTCCTCAAAGTTAAACAAATAGGTTTACTGAACCTTTTGAGGAAACGAAAATTAGATAAAGTATGGAAGTGAAAGAAGAAGTATTGTGTTTAACTGCTATGACAAACAACGCACACTCTCTGTGACAACAGTTTTGCACCGTGGGTTCTTTGTTCCCCCTAAAGTCAGTAAATCCTCTTTACATAATCACAGTGACTTAACTGAATATAAATTCAAATTAGAAACATTGATATTTGAAGCAGTTTGGGTATTGGTAAAATAATTTTTGTGTCAGGATGGATGTTTTGTGAAATGACATAAAATGGTTACAAACGCTATGTGGACAAAAGTATTGGACCGCACCCTTTAATTATTGAATTCAGGTGTTTCGTTCAGGTCCATAGTTCCAGGTGTATAAAGTCAAACGCCTAGCCATGCGGTCTGTTTGGAAAGGCAGACTGCATGGTTAGGTGCATTTCTGAAAGAAGGGGTCGTTCTAAAGAGCTCACTGAATTCAAGCGTGGTACTGTAGTAGGACGGAACTGTTGCAGCAATCAAATGTAAGTGGTGGTATTGCAAAATGGAAGCAACTTTATATAAATGCTTTTGAGTTTCGAATGGGATGTCATCAAAGCTCCTGCAGGTGTGATGTGTATTTCGTCCAATACTTTTGTCCATACAGTGTATAGTTCTTATTTTTGTTTCAATGTAATGAGGTCTTGAGTCAAATGCTGTCAGTGCTTCTTAGGCGCTTATATCGAGGAAGTTAAATCAAGAGCACATCAGTTAGCAGGAGTGACTGTTATGCTGTCTTATTGTTAAATTTTACTATGGAGCTCAAGCAAAGAGGAAGTTTGCCTGAAAATGAATGAATAAATAAATCGAAGCATGTTTATCGTTTCTATTATTTAATCACCAATTTATCATGTCATTGTTCGGATTTTTGGAACTCAACAGAAAGCGGGGGACCTCAGGAACCTGGTGGGTTATTAAGTGATTTCTCTTCTCCTTCCCCCATCATCACTTTACTACATAAAAAGTACCACCATATCAGAGTCAAAAGGCCTGGAGTTGATCTAGTTTTCTGTCTTGTTTGCCAGTACAGTCTTTTTTTTTTTTTTTTTAAATTTTTTTTTTTTTAATTTTTTTTTCCGTTT
>VUQH01004635.1:11883-25049 GCA_015106775.1 Etroplus canarensis | reverse complement strand
CGGCTGCTCCCGTTAGGGGTCGCCACAGCAGATCATCTGCCTCCATCTCACCCTATCCCTTGCATCCTCTTCCCTCACACCAACCCTCTGCATGTCCTCCTTCGCTACATCCATCAACCTTCTCTGTGGTCTTCCTCTTCTCCTCCTGTCTGGCAGCTCCATCTTCAACATCCTTTGTCCAATATATCCACTATCCCTCCTCTGAACATGTCCAAACCATCTCAACCTGAGCTGTCCCTCTGATGGACTCATTTCTCATCCTGTCCATCCTGGTCACTCTCAGCAAAAATCTCAGCATCCTTACCTGTGCCACCTCCAGCTCCACCTCCTGTCTTTTCATCAGTGCCACCATCTCCAAGCCACACATCATAGCAGGTCTCACTACCATCTTGTAAACCTTCCCTTTCACTCTTGCTGCTATCATTCTGTCACAAAGCACCCCTGACACTCGTCTCCACCCACTCCACCCTGCCTGTACTCTCTTCTTCACCTCTCTTGTGCCGTGTCCTTTCTACTTAAAAAAAAACAACCTAAACATATTTAACTAATAGTACAAAAAATTTAGCATCAAAATACAGTAAATAAAATAAAAATACTCATTGTCTTCTGCAAATCATGTACGCCAGGTGTGTCAAACTTACAGCCCAGGTGCCAAAACTGGCCTGCCAAACGGTCAAATCGGGTCCACTGTACGGCTTTGGCAAACATGGACATTTCGAATCATGAGGGCATACATTTTGGAGCATTTGTTATATTTTTATCTATTTCACAGTCTACTTACAGACACCAAAGTAAGAAATCTAGAATTTAAAAAAATATTATTTAATATTCAAATTAATGAGAGAAAAGTTAATTTCATGCACTATTTACAATAAAATTTTCAGTTTTTATATAGTAAAAACAGGGCATTTTTATGAATTCACAGATAAATTATTTTTTTCATTAAAGGGTGAAGTATTTTATTTGTAAGCCTAATGAGCCGTGCAGTTGAGTTTCTTTGCTTTACTTCGGCAGCATTTCTTTATAATGTGGACAACATATTCTTAAAATTGCACTTCCTCAATTTGGAGGTGGTTTTTCTTTGTAATTTATGAGCATGCCCAAACATAATCTGGGGATTTTTTTGATTGTTTTTTGCATCCATCCGTATCTTTGTTGTCACGTTACTGGTCTTCCCCACTTAAAAAGCAATTCAGTTGTATTTGATCCAATATATGAAATGAGTTTGACAGTTCCAGTCAGAGTCTGGTGGGGCCCTAGGCAAAAATTCACCAGGGACCCCCTCCAACCAGTGTCCCCCCACATGTTACAAATAATCTGAAAACATCAAAACAGCATTTGAAAATGTATATATATATGTCAGACATGACTTTTATCAATTAACTACAAAAAGGAAGCACGGTGATGCAGTGGTTAGAACCGTTGCCTCACAGCAAGAGGGTCTGGGTTCGAATCCAGCTGCTAATTATGAACTAATTGGAAAATACAGACCCATGATAACCCTGGTCTCAAATCTGACCCCTTGGCTGGACACACTTGGACTCATCATGTCACGACCAGAATATCTGGACACACTTGGCTGCTCAGCTATCTAAGATAACAAATAGTAAAGTAAGGAAACAGTGGGATGTTAGTGGAAGTTACATTAGTCAAGTGTCATTCTACAGTTAAGGCTAGATGAGCAGCATTTCGTTATTTAACGTTATATTTAATCATTACTATCTGCTCCACTCACCACTGACTTGCTTTTTGTTTTCGCGCCTCTTTCTTTGTTTTTTGTCTTTTTTGACTTTCAGAATTTTAACTTCTTTTCATTTCCCTGCTGTGGCTTTCCTTGTAGTCATTAGGTCATTTACAGGCAATATTTATAATATTAAAATTCCAGCAGTGCCTTCCTTTCTGAAATTTTCCCACTGGGGGAGTATGAAAGTAGAATCTTACCTTTGCTTATCTTATCTTATCTTATCGAATCTTATCTTAGTTTCCAGCCTTCAGGAATTAATGCTATCAGCAGATTATGAAAAGACAACAGCAATGACACTGGGTCCAAAAAAACCTTTGTTTTCGTTTTTTTGAAATTGGCTTTAATTTGGGTCCACAGTCCGACCTGGCCTTTTGTGTAAATCATTCCCACAAGTTTCCCCACTTCCAACATGAAGAGAAAGATCATACCAGCCAGAAGGCAGAAAGTCACGGTGAACATACAGCAATGGATGATTAAGCCTACAGTAATTAATTAGTGGACATAAGCAGACAGATAACGGCTGAATGATTAAAATTCAGTAATTACATTTACTTTATTCTCTAATCCTTTTTTTTTACACTATTTGTTTTTTTGTTAGTGTATGTGTAACTGATAATAACAGTAGGATAAGATTGCATATCAGTAGTTTAAGACAGTGTCACCTAGAGGTGAAATCTGTAGCTAAATTCTGCACATTCAAGTTACACTTTAAACTCATGAAACCACTTTAAATGGTAGTGCGTGCAACCACATGGGATCCCTTAGATCAGTGGCCCCTGAGGTCAGGCCTCTCCTACTGTGTTCCAACATTGCCACTGCCGTAGTTTAAAGTTTGTCAGCCCTTGGGGTGCCCCCACTAGCCTGGGGCCCCAAGCAGTTGCCTGCTTTTCCTGATAGCAAGCAGCGTCTCTGCTTACACACGATATCACTGGGTACTAATTATTGACCACCTCTGCCAATGAGGTTGCTTTCACTGGCATTTGTTTGTTTGTCTATTTCTACACATTTTTAGGGGTGGGGTTAGACAACAAACTGCCCTACACAGCGAAACAGCAAAACTTAGGAAGTATGTTTTTATTCACTGCATCGTGGTGTGTGTGAGTGTGTGTGTGTGTGTGTGATTATTACTCCATTTTAGCAATGTGTCAGGTCAATTTATTAGCTCTCTGATTAGCTTTCCACTGCTGTCCTCCATTTCCCCCCTGTGAGTATCTTCTTCATAATGCAACTAGTTAATTTCTGTTTACCCTCATTCATTTGGTAAGCTCCACCATGGGAAGTCATGAAGAACTGACTTACTGCCGAGGGGGGGGGGGTGTTAGGGTTATCTCTATCTGAAGCGATAAATGTACTGCGATACTGATATCGTGTGCCTACCCTGTTGAAGCAACTGCAATGTGCTTTGAGGTGTTTTCTCCTATTTACTGGGTCGTGTTAGAAGTGTTACAAAATGGGCAGAAGTTGGTAGTTAAACCCCATTTTTTAAAAAAGTTGGTGCATGTAATTTTGCCTAATTTTTTTTGGGATAACTGCAGTACTCATGAGTGCTTCAGCTTTCTGAAACCCTGCCTCCACATGTGGGGACACTGGGCTTTTCTGCTCCTCATAAATCAATCCTTTCAACGTAGACCTGTTGCAGTGAACGTCGGGCAAAACGTTCCGTAAAAAGTAGAAATGACGGCGTGATCAACGCTCAATCAAGCGTAGCGGCAGTTAAGGCAGACCACAGATTCAAGCTTAAATCAGCTGATGGCCCAGCTGATGCTCTTCTACACATCCAATAGGCCAGCCTCACACAGGCCAGCTGATTTAATCTGCTTTGTGCAATTACCTCCACACCCCCTTTTCATATTGCATATGACTTAATGAATGTCATATGTCAATGTTCTGGAGTCTTGCCACACCTCTGGCTTTCTGTGTATGCACATGAAAATGCTGCAGAGGTATGCTTTCTACATATGCATGTACAAGAGTAGGAGAACATGCAGTCATATAACAACTACATGAGTACTGTAAATGGAAATATTATCATTTTAATTGCAGTGGCCCAGACTGAGCAAAGGGTTTTGTCCTTTTTAATGTCTACTGGTAAGCTGCACCACAGCTCAGGGACAGAGCAGGGAAAAGCTGCAGCTCCACTAATTTTTCAAGTGTGTTGACAGGGCACGTGATATTTCACATGCTAACAGCTTATGTAAAAATATACTGATTTAAAGTTTGGCTCGGCATGAGCCTTTAAAGCATTCTAAACTAATAAATGCACTGAAAAATCAGCTACATCTAATGTAATTAACCAGAGGCAGGTGTATTTCCTTTCCTTTTTTCAGGTTAAAAGCCTCAGCAGCAGAGTTCTGAATCTCTTGTGATAGGATGACCTGTTAAAAGGGCATCACAGTTACTGAGCTGACTTGTTAAAAAACATAGATGAGTGTTTCCTGCCTATGGATTTAGAATGGGATGTGATAAAAGCTCCTGTAGGTGTAATGTGTGGGTGGACCAATATATTTGTCCCTATAGCATAATTGATGATGGTGTTTCAGTTAACAGTGTGCAATAACTGTGTGGCAGCACTTTGAGGGGGGAAGGCTGCTGTTTGACATGTCAGTTGCCCTGCGCACAAAGCCAGCTGATGAAAAAGACAACTGGGATCCATTCAATGAGAATTCAGCAAATATATCAAAGTTCCTTTTATCCAAACAATGGGAGCTGACCCAAAGCGATGTCCAGTCAAATGGATGGATGGACGGATGGATGGATGAACATTTCAAGTACACCCTCAAAAGTTGATTCTGTTCATCTGGACGTAAGGTTTTCCGTGGGAGAAACGTTTCATCACTCATCCCAGTGACTTCTTCAGTCTGAAGACTGAAGAAGTCACTTGGATGAGGCTTTACGTACCTGGATGATTGAGCATGCATCAAGACATTTCAAGTACACATAAATATAGGTACAAAACATGAAAGTAACATAACATGATGGCAAATAGCAAGAATGAGATAAATACATAATGAAGCTCATGATATAAATTCTATAATAATAAGTCAGTTGTGGGATGTAGCTTGTTACATTTGCTCAGTATATCACAGAAATAAAGGTTTAATATGTTTGCACTTTACTTAAGTAATCCTATATTATGCTGCTTTGTACTTCCACCCCACTATATTTTAGGTGAAAGTACTGTGTGAAATACTCGGTGCCATTTATTTTAAAGTTTTAGTTATTTATTAATTACTATTAGTTATTATTTAAAGGTTTGAGTAAAGACTTTCAGCTTTAATTTAAAGGAATCTGAAAAAAGACTTACATTAGCTGTTTTTAGAGGCTGAAAAGTAATGGGACAAATGAACATAGGTTTAAAAAGGATTGTTTTTAATTCTTGGATGAAAATCCTTTGCCGTCAATGACTGCCTTAAGTCTAGAACTCATGGGCGTCACCAAATGCTGTGTTTTCTTCCTTGAAATGATCTGCTAGGCCTTCACTGCAGCTGCCTTCAGTTGCTGCTTGTTTGTGGGTCTCTGCCTTCAGTTTTGTCTTCAGTAACTGAAAAGCTGCTCTGTTGGGTTGAGATCAGGTGACTGACTTGGCCATTTAAGAATATCACATTTCTTTACCTTGAGAAACTCATCTTGTTGCTTTTTCAGCTTGCTTTGGATCACTTTTGCAGCATTTGGCTGAATCTGAGCAGAGAGTATAGCTCTGTACACTTCAGAACTCATCCCGTTGCTTCTATTAGCGCCACATCATCAACAAACACTAGTTAGCCAGTTCCACCAGCAGCAGCCATACATGCCCATGCCATGGGCCATGTTCAACAGATGATGTGGTATGTATACTTCAGCTCATGAGCTGGGACTTTTAGTTGTAGTTCATCTTGTTTTCATCTGTCCAAAGAGTTTTTTCCAGAGCTGTTCAGGCTCTTTTAAATGTTTTTTGGTAAAATCTAAACTGACCTTCCTGTTCTTGAGTGTTTTGCATCTTTTTGTAAACCCTCTGTATTTACATTCATGAAGGCATCTTTTTATTTTAGACTTTGACAATGATGCACCTATGTCCTCAAGAGTGATTTTGACTTGGTTGGAAAGAATTCTGCGATCATCCACTTTAGCTGTCTTCCAGGCCTTTTGGTGTTGCTGAGCTGACCACTTCATTCCTGCTTTTTAAAAATGTTTCAGATTGTTGTTTGGCCACTCCTAAAGTTTTTGTTATGCCTCTGATACAGTAGGTTTATTTTAGTTTTTCAGCCTAAAACAGGCTTCCTTCACTTGCATCAGTATCTCTTTGGACATAGAGTGTAAGGCAAATGCTGTGTTTGTGTGGGATAATATGGGGTGTGTTAGCAATACTGGGATGTAATCTGAAGATCCAAATACATTATATTTGAATGCAACATTTCAGCTCTCTCGCAAAGTAAATATAATAAGGATTAAAGGAAGCTTAAGTTTGTCCTAATGGCCACATTTGGTAGTCTTTTCAGTTGCTGTTCCATCTGGCAACCATTTTTGGATTTTATCATTTTTAGCCAATTATGCCACACATAAACTGTAACTTTACACCATATTTTTCCCTTGTGTGGAAAAAAACCCTCTTGCTAAAGAGACAAAAACTCAACTTCATTTTCCTTGTAGTTTCCATCATATTTACCAAAATCCACAAAGCTTGTTACTTTTCAGTGACTTCTAACTTCCCCTGATGGGACTAGCATTACACAGATTTAACCTTCACTTTACTATCATAAAATTATCTTCCCTTATTCCTTAATGTGTCAGGTAAAAGCTAGAAAATGCATGGGCTGCACAGCCAGTCAAAATCAGATCAGAATCAGAATGATTTTTATTGCCATTGTCAGTAAAAGGCTTCACAAACTAAGAATTTACTTCGGTGCAATGGTGCAACATGAAATATAGAACACAGAGGAAGAGAACAAAATAAATAAAACTAGAGTAAAAATAAGATGAAATAATAAAGTAATACAACTATAAAATTTATGTGAAGGCATTTTATGTGGGGCATTGTCTCAAGATGTGAGACAGGGGGACAAAGGTTAAAAATGCCGTGAAGTCCCACATAAAGAGGGACATCAGGTCACCCTATCTGAACCTCATACTGAGAGTTTCAGTATGAAACAGCTGCCACATGCAAGGTCAACACTCGGCATCAACTCCAGATCTTTTCATGTGGAGGCCTCACCTGGCCATGAAACTGCTCGTCAGTCAATTGCCCCATTACATTTGAGGCTCTGAGAAAGAGGGGCCGTGTATAAAAATGGCTGTAATTCCTTAACAGTTTGTACAATTCTTTTGTTAAACCCCTTGAATTAAAGCTGAAAGTCTGCACTTCGATCGCATTTTGATAGTCTGATTTAAAATTCACTGTGGTGGGGTACAGAAAAAAAAAGGTGTCGCTGTCTCAAAACTTATGGACTTATGTGTAGCATGTTTGCAGAGGAAAAGCAGTGCATTCCATGGTAAGCTGCTTTTTTTATTTTTGTAGTCCACACTGGTAAGAGCTGCTGTGCCTTGTTTAGGCCAGACTGAGTTACCGGTGTGAATCATTCATGTTTCTGGAAATATTTCAGGTTAACTGCTGCACAGTGTTTTCTTAGTGCTACTGTCACCCACTACTTTCACCTGCTCTAAAGAAATTAGAACATAATAGACTCTTTTACAAATCTGATACATTTACACATATATCATCTCAGATGATTCTCCACCCACGGCTGCTAGAAATGTTCTCATTTTGCTGTTGCTGACCTAATGTGTTCTGAGGTGTTAACATGAAACACTACAGTGTGTGATCCACCAGGTGGTGTTCTCATCACTCAACTCATAACACGACCAATCTCCAGAAGCTGCAGCGGTCACCGAAGACGACACTGAGCAAAAGGCGAGAGATATTTCAGATGAGCGGTGTTTGGTCATTAGTTCTTTGCCTCAGCTGTCCTCTCCTCTGGTTCTCTTTTCTTTCTGTCAGCCTCCGCTGGGTTTAATCTGACTAGCCGCTGTGGTGACTGATTGACCAGCGAATGAGCTGTTTATTGGATGCAAAGGGAAACAAATTGCAGTTTGACGTGTTCCCCGAATTGTCTAATGAGAGTCAGGATGAAGTATATCACTCTCTGCTTCTGCTCTCCTCTCTCAGCATGGGCTAAACCCAAAACAAGGTTTGGACCTCTGCCAGGGCAATCTCAATCATTCAGAGGCACCAACCAGAAGCCAAAGAGCGTGTGTGCGCATACATGTGTGAAAATGGAGAAACTGTGCTATGTAAATCCTATACACACGCTCTGAATTAGCTGCACTCGCAAAAACTTATTACTGCACCGCCCTGAACAATGCACACGCATACATTGTGTGTGGTCTGTTATTACTTAAATGTATGTCCTACAGCCAGCCATCTCTGATATAATGAAAGTGTCTTCCTCATTATGGCTTTTGGTTCGGAATTGGAAAAATTCATGTCTGAACGAGATAAAACGCAGAATGCTCGCGAGTCATTGAGTCGTCCCTATCTGCTCGTGAGCAGCGCCGATTTCCAGCAATTACAAGACATCGGCTACAAACAGCTACGTTTCACTATCTGAATAATCTGCAATCATTTAGATGAGCGACAAAATATGCCGCACTCCCTTCCTTCTACCCCCACCTTCTCACACTGCAGGTACTAAAACTGCCTGAGTGAGCCAAGGTGCTGCGGTGTGCAGGGGACCATATCCCAATTCTGACAGAAATTACTTCAGCAGTCCTCATTATAAAGCAGCCTGTTAGGTCAAATGAGGATACAAAAGAAAATAAGCATATCTTTATAGGGGGCCTATTATGTGGTTTCTTGTTTTGTGCTATTATGTAAGATATCCGTAGAAATGTGGCTGAAGTTTCAAATTGACCTCAGCTCTGTTCTTTCATCACAAAGTGGTCTTAGTGTGAGGTAAAAACACCTCCAGCAATCCCCTGTGAGCCGTTGGCGATGGTAGGGAGGAAGAACTCCCTTTTAAGGTGTTGTAGTTTTCCATCAACCGTGAGAAATCATCACTTAGTAGTTTTCCTTCCAAAATCCCATGCTATGCACCAGAGGTTTTGAGATACACTGGCAATGACAACATCCATCCATCCTCTGCTGCCTATCTGGGTCTGGATCGCAGAGATACCCACACCTCGATCTCCTCGGACACTTTCTCCAGCTCATCCAGGGGGACACCAAGGTGTTCCCAAGCAAGCTGAGAGATGTAATCTCTCCAGCATGTCCTGGGCCTTCCCGTTTCCCGGTTGGACGTGCCTGGAACACCTAACCCAGGATGCCCAAATCACCTCAACTGGCTCCTTTCAGTGTAGAGGAATAGCAGCTCTATTCTGAGCCCCTCCTGAATGACCAAGCTCTTCACCCTGTCTCTAAGGGAGAGCCCACATATCCTTCAGAGGAAATTAATTTCAGTCACTCCCCAGAGCTCGCGACCATCGGTGAGGGTAGGAATGTAGATTGACTGGTATATCAACACCCCACCTCTCTCTTCACCACAACAGACCCATGTAGTGTCCACATGGCTGCAGATGCTGCACCAACCCATCTGTCAATCTCCCACTCCACTCTCCCCTCACTCATGAGCAAGATCCCAAGATGCTTCAACTCCTCCACTTGGGACAACAACTCCTTCCTGACCCAGACTGACCCTTTTCCACCTGTCCATTGCCATGCACACTGCAGCCAGAGTGGACCATCTATGCTCAAGAGCAGGCCACCAACTCTTACCTCCACTGCACATTGATATAGGTAACTGTTGAACAATATATAATGGAAATACTGTGCAAAATTCTTGAGCTACCCCTCATTTCATGAAATTTTGCTTCCAAGGAACTAGATTTTCTTTCTTTTAAGTGTTCTTGAGCAGCAGTTCTCCAGGCTTTCCGAAGGTCTTTCAAAGTTTCACCACCTGGAAGCTGTAGCCGGCCCTTAAGTAGTGTAGCAGATGAAGGGATGGGGAGAGGGTGTGTAGAGCTCAGCAACCAGCTGATCACAGCACCTCCTCCAGCACCGGTCCACAGCGGGAGCCCCGCTTGGAGGAGAGAGTTAGGAAAGAGGAGGGAGGAACAGGAGACTCCGGGACTGTGACAAAAGCTTGCCTATGAGATTTCAGGCTGTGTTGAAGAATAAAGCGGGTCATACCAAATATTGACTTTCAAGCTTATTAGACGAACTCAGTTTTTGCCTTATGTGCTGTATATCCACTTATATTTGCATGTTTCGATAAATCATTGCACCTATTTCCCATTTTCCTAGCAACATATGAAGCACAGTACCCTATTTTAAAGTGAAATGTACCTTTCGGCTCCTCCATTGTATCCTCCCCAAAGGGGTCGCCACAGAAGATTAAACCGCATTGGTAATTTGGCAGAGATTCTATGCTGGATGCCCTTCCTGATGCAACCCTCCATAGTGAGAGGCTTGTGTCCCCACTTGGAATCAAACCAGGGACTTTTGCTTGTAAGGTGAATGTGTAAACCACTACACAGCGGAGACACAGTAGTACCATATAGCAGCGATTTTTTTTTAGCATTTGGGTGAACTGACTCTTTTTCCTAAAAAGCGTTTTGCAGAGCAAATTTTTCCACTCGCTTCAGCCTCATCCTGTCACGGTGACCGCGTGGAGCCGAGCGTGGCTATTTAACAGTAAAGATTTAGTATTCACGCGGCGTGCCGCAGGATCGCAGTGCACTCATAAAGGCTCCGTCTGAGTCCATCACCAAACAAACGGGAGCTGCGTGTTTTTCTGATTTATTAGAGGAGCCCTCCCTCCTTGTTCTCCTTCTCCTCCTCTTAATCTTTCATTATTGTCTTTCCCCTTCTCTCTCTCTCTCTCTCTCTCTCTCTCTCTCTCTCTCTCTCCGTGCGTGTTGCAGCGCGAGGGGCGCCACGCATCCACTTTCCCGCCTGTGTCGTCGCTGCGATTGCGCGTGCACGGTGACAAGCGTGTCACATGACGTCCTTAATGACAATCTGTCTGTGATCTCACATTTCTCCCCTCAGCTTCTCCTGTTGATGAAGCATGATGCTTTCCTTTTGCTGCCCTTAATGGAGGCTTAACGCCTCTACTCACAGATCAATATGACTTTATGAATTATTTGCTCCGCGGCTGTTTTTACTTTTCCTTTTTGTTTTTTTTTTTTTGGTTTTTTTTCAGGGGCTACACTTGCTCATTAGCATGCCGTCTTTATTAGCCAGGGCCACCAGTGTTGTGTACATGTGCTCGCGCGCGTGTGTGTCAACACGAGGCTTTAGGTGTTGTGTGTGGAAGTCGTGGTGTAATTAATCTGCTGGCCCTCAGCTCTGATTAAGCTCAGATTCTTCCACACAGCTGAACACTCTCCACCTCCCGTCCTTTTGGCTTCTGCTCATCAACATGCCGCAAAACACACAGTCAAATACGATGATTTGTGTGTGCGCGCGCGCGAGCGTATGTGTGTGTGGGGGGCAGCGAATACAAAGACCGACAAAGGAGACGAGGAGAGGAAGCACGCCCGTGTTTTTTTCTTTTAAATTCATTTCATTTCAGTAGCTTTTACTCCCCGTTTTGTCACTAAAAGGCCACACGTGTTAAAAAAAATTCCTGTTTGAGGAAAACTGCTAATAAATTTTATTTCCCTGAGTAGCTTCTATAAAATTGTGTGTAAAATTAGCAACGGCAGCTAAAAAGGGAGGGAAGCAATTCCCACATGCATACTCAATACCAAAAAAAACCCAACAGAAATATAAGGCCTCTATTTCATGGGTGTTGCCCTTTAGGTGATATGAGAAGTCAATAAGCGCCATTGTACAGACCTAATAAAAAGCTGCTTTATGTGAGTGTGTAAGCGTGTGTGTTTAAGTGCACACCCACGGGCGCACACGCTCCTCTTCCCTCGGCGTAATCTCTAATAATTGTAGCCATAATAATCTTGCAAACAGAGGAAAAGGTCAAGTGAATATGGAGGAAAAAAAAAGAGAAGAAACAACAGGAGAGTGATTGAGGAGAGGAGAGGTAAACAATGATGACGAGAATGAAAGGAAAAATGGAAACAGAGGCGAGAGGTGGGCGTACGTTGCCGCCTTCCGCCACTAGTCTCTGCTGTTGCATCAAGGATGAATGACGCTTCCAGTCATTGGATTGGACGCCGCACACTTTTTCTTCCCCCTCTTGTCTTTATTTCTCCCTTTCCTGAAAGCCCAAGGTCTCTCAGGCGGTGTTGTGTTCCTGTCTAACTACGCATACACCGCCGTCGCTGACAGCTGCATTGTTCCTTTGCAGGGGAATCAGCACGTTCTTCACAACAGTTGAGCTCAACTAGCCGTGCTTCCTATGGAGAACAAAGGTGACACTCTACTTAAAACATTATGGAGCACTATGCATTAGAGAGTATTACATAATGTTTACAGTGCTTTCATTATGTTCTCTGATGAGCACAGATGAAGTGGTAGAATAGGTACTGGACAGCATTCCCAGCATGGTAGATGATTTGTACTTGTATGAAGAAAAAATGGCTGATGCATATATTCATATATTCAACAGTTTTTTAAAATTACATGTTTAAAAGTCATTATACATTATCTAATATTTTAATTGCCTGCAATAAAGCATATTAAGGCTGTATATTAGTGTGGTACATGAGCACAAAGAATTCTAGCTGTAAGCAGAAGTAAGGACATTACTGATGTAAAGCAATTCATGTAAAGTGAAGGAAAACTATAATTTCTCCTGTTGAAAGATAGCAGGATAAGTAATATAACAACATTGTGATATTTAATCATTATTAATAATAATCATATGATTTATGGGGTTTTATTTGTACAAGCAAAATTTATATATATATATATATATATATATATAATTATAGATAGTTAAAGCATCATTGTGCTCTGAGAGGTCAATAAAACTAGGCAAGAGTGACATCAATGTAAAAATATAAATAGATAGATAGATAGATAGTCAGATAGATAGATAGATAGATATACACATGCACACAATTAACAAATATATAGACACAACTGTACATACAGCACATTTATAATAGAAATACAATATATATGCATCTATTTAAAGGGTTCCTTACCTTAAGGTGACTGAAGGGGACACACACATATATATATGTGTATATATATATATATATATATATATAATTGAATTGAAGTAGCAATTTTTCCTATGAAAAACAAACAAGACACTCTACCTTAAAGCATTATGGAGTATTTTTGAGCACACATTTGTACACACAATTGATATATCTATATATTGATCACTGTAGATAAAGTATTAAAGTGCTCTGAGTCAGTAAAAATAGAAAAGAGTAATTCACATGTGAGTAAAAGTTATATAGATATATATACTTGTATATATATATATATATATATATATATATATATATATATATATATATATAGTGTGTATATATATAT
>VUQH01004635.1:0-11863 GCA_015106775.1 Etroplus canarensis | reverse complement strand
ATATATAGTGTGCATGTAAAGATGTACATGCACACAAAAATATGTATTTATATGTAAATAAATGTTCAAAATTGTACATAACAAGTACATTTACAATTTAAATGCAATACATATTAAAGTAATGTAAGAGTTGTTTGGAGCTTCATTTTTAGAGCAGCTTTGCAAATACTATCTTCTGATGAAGCCCATGAGATGCAGCTAAAAGCCCACAGAGAAAGTGAGTAAGAAAGTCTCAGTTCATACAGTTTAGAAGGTAAGTAATCGACTTCATAAGTTTTAGACACGTATAAATCGTTTTATTCCATTCAAATAAATTATATGGTTTTTTTGTAGATATGTCAAGATAACTGTGTTTTGTAACCGTGGCATTTACAAATTAAATACTGCTGTATTGCCAGTAATGCAAATATGCTAATATCTTAGATAATTGTGTATTTTTTCTTTTTGTATGTTTTTGTATAAGTATGGCTATAGACCCCCTCCTCACCTCTATGTGCATGTGTTTAGACATAGATATAAAGTACAGATATAAAAGTACAAGCATGCAATACATAAAGCCATACAATTTATTTATATTATATATTTTTATTATACTGTAAACATTGTAATATTTTTATCATAAATTGTTTTGAGATATCTTGATTGCCTAAGTGGATTCCAAATTGTGTATGATTAATAAATATATTGATTAATACAGTTAGTCTGTGCTATCAGTACTTCTCTAACTTGTTGAGGGATGTATTAATAAACAACTTTTGCAACATTTTTATTTCTACTGAGAATGACATAATGTGTCATAAATACTATAGGGCATTTACTTCTGTTTCTAAATGATAAATAGGAGTATTTAAGTGTTACGAGTTGACCCACATGTACTTTTTGGCAAAAAAAAGTTCTACAGGATTGTCTAATAGACAACATTAATTCAAGCTCACTGTTTGTTGTCTTTAGATATCTCATTAAAACTACTGAGTTGCTTTGAAAAATAAAATATTAGACATTAAAGTAAAGGAATATTATTTTATAAGTTCAACATGTCCCATTACAGCCAGATTATTCCTTTCTTTTGTCATCGTAATGTCCACAGAAACCAGCTGCTATACCTCAAAACAACTGGGATTACTATCCACAGTCATGTTCCACTTTCTTTACAGGAACCAGAACTGTCTTATTAGAAACCACCAGTACTACATTGACACTCATGTTTTGACAAATTGTGAAATCCCTAAATATTAATCATATTTTTATTCTTTTTCCCCCTCTCAGATGATGGGTGCCCTGAGACTTTCTTTCCATTGTGTCAAGTTATTTCCCCACAGAGCAGCAGATAAATGGGTCATGAAAGATCAGCAGCAGGGATAGACTCTTTAAGTCTTGAGATATGGATGTTGACAAGAGGTGAATATTCAGAAATACATTTTCAAAGAATACGCAGAGTCCTCAGTGCATGCTAGCAATGTAATGTTATATATTCTTTTACACATTTTGGAAGGAAAGGCTGCTTCACCATTAAATCCATGTCATTTATTGAAGCTGGAGACTGTCATGCAGATGGCATCAAGTTCCTGCTGAACTAACAGCATTTGGATGTCTCTGATGCACGGTGCAATCCATTTCATCCTGATTATTATTTGGGACCCAGATCAGAGAAAGTAAAGAAAAGATTGCCTGCCTGTACCTGCATGCAGAGTAGTTTAAAGGTTCGGCCGAAGTGCATAGGCTGAGTTTTTGACTCATGATCATTATACCTGTTTGGAGCTGGAGCATGAGCAGATGATGATTGATTAAGTATCTCTTGACAGAGCTGGCTAATGCACAGCTGTGAGGGGCTTTACCCCTAAAGTGGACATAAACAAGATCAGTTTCATAATCAGTTTCATAAAGATAAAGATACTGAGTGAAAAACAAATTGATGAGGTAGAGAGAGAGAGTTTGGGATCACTTGCAAAGAAAGACAAATTATCATGCAATTCAAGAATTTTATCCATTTCACAAACAATTAAAATGAATCAGATGATTTTTAAAGAATGATCTACATGTTTGCATTGAGCCCTATTATCAGTAACTGTTAGTCCTCTGCATCAATCTCCTGGTATGGCTGCTAATCCAAGTTAATCATTTCATTAAGTTTATTGATCATCAGAAAACTATTTTGCAATTCTGTTGCACAGTTAAAAGTTGTTGAACTAATAAGGGAGCAAAAAGGAGCATGGCATTCTTTAGGCAAGTTTAGTAACCGAAGCATCAGCAGTTTACAGTTTACAGGCTCAAAATGGCCAGAAAGAAAGAACTGTCTTTAGTGATTCTGTCAGTCTGTTGTTGTAATTAGAAAAGGTTATATATTTTGCAAAGAAATTTAAAATCTCTTACCATGCTGTTCACTACTCCCTTCAAAGAACAGCACAAACTGGCTCTAACAAGGACAGAAAAAGGAGTGGGAGGCCCTGATGCACAACTGTGCAAAAAAACAAATATCTGAGAGTGTGTAGTATCTGTCACCAGTGTCACCACCAACAGTGAAGAGATGACTTCAGAATGCTGGACTTCATGGCAGAATTGCCAATAAAAAGAGTGAGATGAGCAAAAGCAGAGACATTGGACACTGGAAGACTCAAAGAAGGTGTTGTGGATAGATGAGTCCAAATTTGAGGTCTTTAGATCAAACAGAAGAACACTTGTGAGATGCAGAACAAATGAAAAGATGCAATAGCAGTGCTTAATACCATCAGTCAAGCATGGTGGAGGCAGCATGATGGTCTGGGGTGCTTTGGAGGTGGCAAAATTGGAGATTTGTATAGAGTGGAAGGGACCTTGAAATGGAAAAGCTATCACAAGATTTCATCACACAGCAGGATAATGACTCAAAACACACCTCCAAAATGTGTCAGCAGTATTTATAGCATAAGAAGTCAGCCAAAATTCTGACTGTAATGGAGCAGCCAGCACAGTGTCTGGATCTGAATTCTATTAAGCTGTTGTGGGAACAGCTTGACCGTATGGTACAGAGGAAGACTCCATCAAGCCAGTCGATCTTGTGGAAGACGCTTCAGGAAGCACGAGGTAAAATCTCATCAGATTATTTTGTAAAATTGACAGCTAGAATGCCTAAGGTCTGCCAGGCTGTAATTGCTGCAAAAGGTGTTTTTTTTATGAAGTTTGAAGAACACATTCCTAATTTCCATTAAAATCATTATTTCTAACTCTGACAATGTCAGTATTCCCTGTTCATTTGGTATATTTCCTCTACAGACTAAATTCATGTCCCAAACTTTTGAGCCCCAGCTTCAATCCATAGATGCTGCAATGATTCCTACAAATGGCACCATTATTCATGCCTTTTTGAACTTTTTTCTATGTAAGTTCAGTTTTTGAAAAGAACACCAACATAGCGGTGATGTTACAATGAAGTAAAAAGTTAGTTAGATTTTCTTACCTAAAGCATTTTTATAACATAGCCCCTGTAAACATTTTAGCCTCTGGAACACGACTGATTTCACCATGGCAAAACCAGCTGCATCAAACTTAATGGTCATATGTGTTTCTGGAAAAAACACATTTAATAATACTTTTGATGTTGTTACGATTTTGAGGCTGGCTGTGGCCTAGGAGGTAATGCGGGCTGGCTTCTAACCGGAAGGTTGGTGGTTCAATCTCCGGCTGCTCCAGTCTACATGCTGAAGTGTCCTTGAGCACGACACCGAACCCCAAGTTGCCCTTGATGCATCCATCAGAGCATGAATGTGTGTGTGATAGTTAAATGTTAGAGTAGAAAAGCGCTATGTAAGTACCAGTCCATTTACCATTTAGTGTTGCTGTCACTGGTTGTCTTTAAATTACATTTTAAAGAACCTCCACCCCTATTACTACACAGGCAATTTAGCTCACACACAACGCAGGACCCAACATTGCTAATGTTGTTCTTTAGTGGTGCAAGTAACTTCACACATTAGGAACTAATCAAACTTGTGCCTGTTTGAGCCCCATTGGGGTCTGAGCAGTTGCTGAGGGGCCCAATGGGCCCAAGCCAAATGACTACATTTTTACAGAAGAAACGCCATTAAATTGCCCCACATGTGCTAAATAGACACGGTATGGACAACAGTATTGGGTCACAACTCTTACTTGTTGAATTCAGGTGTTTAATTTGGTTTCATTGCCATTGCTGTCAAGTGATGAATCCAGCAGCTAGCCATGCAGTCTGCCTTTACAAACATTAGTCAAAGAATGGGTCATTCCAATGAGCTCGCTAAATTCCAGCATGTTACTGTAATAGGATGCCACCGCTGCAGCAAGTCAGTTTGTGAATTCCTCCTCCTAGATATTCCAGGCTTGACTGTAAGTGGTATTACTGGAAAGTGGAGGCATTTAGGAACCACAGTAACTCAGCCACAAAGTGTCAGAGAACACAAAGTTACGGAGCAGAGTTGCAAATGGCATAAAAGGAGACTAGAGGCAAATAGTGCGCAAACGTCAATAACAGACTCAATCGCTGCACAGTTCCAAACTTTTTATGGCATTAAAATCAGCACAAAAACTGTACACTGGTACCTTAATGGCAGGTTTCCATGGCTGAGCAGCTGCAGCAAGCCCTACATCACCAAGCAAAATGCCAAGCGGATGGTGTGGCACTCCACACCATCCGCTTGGAGTGCCACACTGTGGAGCAATGGAAACATATTCTGTTGAGTGATACACTACGTTTCTCTATCTGGCAGCCTGATGGAGGCTTCTGGATTTGGTGAACACCAGGAGAACATTGCCTGCCTGCATTGTGTCAGCTGTAAAGTTTGGTGGAGAAGGGACAATGCTACAGGCTTGTTGACCTGGGCACTTTACCTCCAGTGACAGGAAATCTTCATCCTTCAGCTTGAAAAGACATTTCAGATCATTCTATGGTTCCAACTTTGTGGGAACAGTTTGGGGTAGCCCCTTTTTTGGTTCTGGCACGACTGTGCCCCAGTGCACAAAGCAAGGTCCATAAAGCATGGTTGGATGAGTTTGGTGTGGCAGAACATGGCTGGCCCACACGTAGCCCTGACCACAACCTCATCCAACACCTTTGGGATGAGCTAGAATGGAGAGTGCAAGCCAGACCCCTTTGTTCAACTATGTGTCTGATCTCACTAAAGGATTTAGAACAGGAAGTCATAAAATCTCCTGCAGTTGTAATGTGTAGGTGTCCCAATACTTTTGTTCATATAGTGTTTTGCTGTATAGTAAATGACACAGGGACAGATTTGAAAAAAGTCAGGGCTGTTTGCAACATAATTACAATTTGTTGAACTGTTGTTAGTGCTCAAATGGAAATCACACTATCTTTTTTATGAAAATGAAAATGTGGGAAATTGGATTTCACAGAGTTCGATCACAGAGCATGAGAACAGGGGCAAGAACTTACAGAAAAAGAATCTTCAGATTTACTTAAATTATTCAGCGTTTCTTCCTATAAGATAGTTTTTAGAGAGTAAATGTTCACAACTTGGTGCCCCCTTGTGAACTTTCCATCTTGACACGCGCCTGCAAGAACAGACAGAACTGTGAGATGAATATCTCCAAACATCCATTTCACGCACGCACACCTCATCCAGACAAAATGCAAAGGCATCTTTTCACAGATATCAGCGTCACGTGACTCAGCTTCCAAACAGACAGAATCTGGCTTCTCTTTGCAAGTAAACTTTTGTGGCGTGAAAAGAAAAAGGAAAAGTCATGCGTGGCAAATATCACACAGCGCTGATTCACCGTGTGACCAAACACTGAGCCCAAGTTGAGACTAATGAAGTCTTTAATTTGGTTATAGTTTATTAATGTCAGAGACACTCCGCCATTAATCATATTATAACGCCCCTGAGTGTGGGAGTGCTTGCACTAATGTGTGTATAGCATGTGTGTCTCTTTTGCAAGTGTGTTTGGGCGTATGTCTGCAAGTTTGTATGGGCCCTCGCATATGTGCATGACTGTGTGTGTGTGTGTGTGTGTGTGTGTGTATGTGTGTGAGTGAGAAGTGTGCAGCTCTCCACCAGCAATAATATCGCATACATTTTAAAGGACCGTCATTATCGCCGTGGGTTACCCCGCGGCCCCCCATCACAAACCCCACAAACCATTTTCATTCCAAACTCATTAATATGCAAACTTATTCAAATGAGATTGTAATTAAGCATCTACTGAGTGGGAACCCTTTTCATGATAATTTATGATAAACTCCTCGCCACCTTTGATTGAGATTGATTTTTGGCGCAGGCGAACCGACCTGAATACAAAGCTACACCTGAGAGACCTGGAGGGAGAATAACACTTTTAAAACAGCAAACTTATTTCATGGCTGATTGTGCCACAATCATCTTGGAGGAGTAACAAAGATCTATTTGAATAATGCATTCCCACTGTGCTGGCGATGTGCTCAGCCTAAAAAAAAACAGAGAAGAAAAAACTGGGCATATCTGTTCTTGGCATCAAGGTGACAAAGTGATGTGTGCCTGTTTTATAATGGAAGGTAAATCAAGCATAACTCAGTTTATCCAGCGTTTTATTGGAAGGATTAGAAGCTTTTATCAGTCAAACTGACAATTTGCAAAAATATTATTAATACTCTGTTTGTATAGATGGTGCTTTGTCTTTATGGCGATCATCTGTTGTTCAGATTTTACTTACCAGGACGTCACTATTTATATTCAGTGTGTGAAAGATATTGCGTTTCTGTACAGCAGAAAAGTAAAGTGGTACTGAGGCGGCCACGCCAGCGTCTTTTGCCTGTTTTTGCTATTTCCACCACCATATTTCCATTCTTGGACTCTGCTAGAGTAGCTTTGCATGATTTGCAGTTCAAAATAATCCTTATTCATTTTCTCGCTCAGTTCAACTCTGAAACACAAGAGCAGAAAAAAAAATGTTTGAAACAGAATGTTTAAAACAGTCTGAAGCCTGAGCTTTTGGCTCACATGGATCACTTGCAAATAACCTGAATGCATTATTTGAAACTTAAGTCATGTTTAATATGAGCGTCCACCAGGATATATACACTCTTGGGAAACTTCATTAGATACACCTTAGTGGCACTGGGGCTGGACCCACTTTCGCCTTCAGATCTCCTTAATTCTTCATGGCAGAGCTTCAATAAGGACCTGGAAACATTCCTCAGAGATTTTGTTCCATATTGACATGATAGCATCACACAGTTGCTGCAGATTTGTCTGCTGCACATCCATGACGAGAATCTCCTGTTCCACCGAATCCCAAAGATGCGCTGTTGGATTGAGATCTGGTGACTGTGGAGGCCATTTGAGTACAATGAACTCATGTTCAAGAAACCAGTTGGACGGCCTTGTGACCTGGCAGGTTATAATGCTGAAAAGAGGCATCATGTGGATACACTGTGGTCATGAAGGGATGGATATGGTCAGCAGCAATACTCAGGTTGGTTGTGGCATTTAAACAATGCTTAACTGGTAGAAAGGGGTCCAAAGTGTACCAAGAAAATATCCCCCACACCGTTACACCTCCACCACCAGCCTACAATCTTCATATAAAGGTAGGATGGATCCATGCTTTCATGTTGTTTATGCCAAATTGTGACCCTACCTTCTGAACGCTGCAGCAGAAATGTTTTTCCAGTCTTCTATTGTCTAATTTTGTGAGCCTATGTGAACAGGTCCCAGGAACATTCTCACAGATTTCAGAGAAACCAGTTTGAGATGATTCACCTTTGTGATGTGTGACATCCTACTGGAAGCAACCATCAGAAGATGGGCTCACTGTGGTCATAAAGGGATGGACATGGTCAGCAACAATGCTCAGGCAGGCTGTGGCATTTAAACAATGTACAGCTGGTGCAAAGGGGCCCGAATTGCTCCAAGAAAGCATCCTCCACACCATTACACCGCCATCACCGGCCTGGACCACTGATACAAGGCAGCATGGTCCCATGCTTTCTCTTTGTTTACACCAAAATTGGACCCTTTTATTCAAATGTCATATCAGAATGCCAGACTCATAAGACCAGTCAATATTATGTGATCTTATATTGTCCAATTTTGGTAAGTCTGTGGAAATCGTAGGCTCGGTTTCCTGTTCTTGGCTGACAGGAGTGGCAGCCACTGTGATCTTCTGCTGCTGTAGCCCACCTGCTTTAAGGTTTTAACATATTGTGCATTTAGAGATGCTCCTCTGCATACTTTAATTGTAACAAGTAATTATTTGATATAAGCTTGTCTTCCTATCAGTACAACGCAATCTGGCTAGTATACTCCGACGTCAACAAGCCATTTTTTTGCCCAGAGAACTGCCGCTTACTGGATATTTTCAGGGGTTGTTTTTTTTTTTTTTATATCTTCCTCTGTAAACCCTAGAGATGGATCCAGTAGATCTGAAATATTCAGAGCTGCCCTTTTGGCACCAACAACCATGCCATGTCAATTAAATCACATTTCTTCCCCATTCTGATGCTCAATTCGAAAATCAGCAGGTCATCTTGGTCATGTCAATGTGACTAAATGCATTAAGGAAATAAGGAAAACCATTATGAAACTCCTTTAAGGATTGTTTAATCACAGGAAGTCTGGTTCAGAACTTAATAGGAACTTGGTGGTGGTAGAGTGAATATTCGGAGGGCAGTGGTGTAATGAATCACAGTGAAGTGTACACAAGGACAGAGTTAAGGCGCAAAATCCACATTTTTAATCTGTTAAACCAAGAGTCAAAGCAGGTGATCAGCCAGTAAATTGAACAAGGCAAGGTCCAAATTAACAGGAATTAGGTCGTATGCAACGACCTCACTTAATATAAGCATCCACCATTGTAACAACATCTTTATGAGAGAAAAATTGAAAAGAATAACGTTTCACCATTACAAGTGCATTACATTAGTTTATTGTCGACAATTCTTAAAGTTATTTAATGATATATAAAGCTAGTCTGACCTTCCTTCTTTGCATGGGACAAATCCGCACTCAAACCTTCCTAGAATGCAGCCATCCTCACTTATCAGTATCAACAACTAATAAGCTAAAGACAATGGATATAATCAACAAGTCCTCCATATAAATCATCATATCACATTTTTCCTGCTATCTAACATATCCCATGTAATACTGGAGTCATGGTTGACACCTCGGTGAGATGGGGCCACCTGAACCTGGTGGATGTTAAAACCCTCTGAGGTCTATTGCTTGCTTTATGGTACTGTGGTTATGTCATTTATATTGGCATTTTTCAACCCAAAGCCAACACAGAGGGAAATGGAACCAACACAGATGTGCTAGTGTGGAGACCTCCAAAAAAACCAATTATGCATAGCTGGACGAGTGGTCGAATGCTGACTGGTTGAAAAGTAGGTCTGAACAGGAGAAAAGAGCGACAGCATTGATCCCATCACACAGTGAGAGAAGGCCAAAAAAAACCCATCAACAATAAAAAAGTGGATGTTTCAGTTTTACTTCTTCTCTTTATATGTTATAACTTCAGTCTTTGTCACAGTTGGTCAAAGAGCCAACAGCAACAAGCAAGAGTAGCCCAGAGCCAAGATTGCGTCAGACACTGCCTGCTGGTGACAGTAGACGTCTGTAACATGCAGACGATGGTTTGGATGCTGTAAGTAGTTTCTCTGAAGGACCCGCGCAGTGCTGTTAATGAACCATAAAGCTTCATTTTATGTTTGTACACTAAATCCACACCATAGTTACGTCATAGCCGCAAACCCTTGTGACACCCTACATGGTAACCCTCGCTGTAACCTGATGTGCACCTCTCCAGAACTCTAACTACAGGTCATGTCGACCGCAAAAACTGTGATGGTCATTTCAGTATTTCTACAGACTTCTGCCTGCCTCTGTGCTGCATTTTTTAAAACTGGCTCATGTCTTTTCTCTGTGGCTGTTCTTTCATTATTGGTGTCTGTTGGTAAGTATTTATTAGCTCCAACTGTTGATGTAGTCGCCATTGTCTGACAAACACTGGAAGTACAGATAGGACTCAGTAGAAGAAGTAGAAGAGAAAACTCAACAGTGATACAGACACCCAACCATCGACTGGTGGCTTGGAAGTGAATTGTGGGACGTAGTAGGCACACCCCGCAAAAGTATCAACTCCAATAAAGCTGTTGGCCTCTACATCGCAGGCTCTATGTAGATTCATCCATCTATTTTTTAAATTACATATAAATTCCAGGACAAACAACATACAGTATATTTGACATCATAATCCACTTCCTACCAAACTTAAAGTCCTTTTCAGAACTGTGTGTGACCCACATCGGCATCCCAGTCCACCACTTGGGCAACAGTGGTTTGGATGCAGATGGTAATTGCCTTGATAATTAACACACTGTGAGTACCAGTGGGGGATGACGAGAAGGAAAGGCATTGTTGTTTGAGGAACAACATCAAAGACAAAAGGTAGTCTCCAGCAAATGATAGTTGTGTAATTGCCCCGCAGTACCTGACCGTACTCTCTGAGCTAGTTAGGAGCCCCAGGTGAGGGAACGGTGGGGCCGAATCTCATCATCCCCAGTGTGCTCACATGCACATACATGCACACACACCTGCTCAAATTGGATAGAAAATTTGGGATCAACATCAGAGAGTCTTTTGTTTTTTTCAAAAGTATATTGTTTATTGGGGTCAGAATGATTTAAGGGTGGGACTTGGGATGAAACAAAAGAAAAGCAAAGTGCTGTTTGTTTGTGCTTCTACAAAGTCTAGTTAGCATAGAGAATAAATCAATACATTCTTCACTGCCAGCAGTGCTCCTTTGTTGTTTATTTTTACGTTTTTTTTTTCCAAAGGCAGCTTTATGTTGGACGCTTAGTGGAGGTAAAGTGGGTGAGTCTTGTTAGTGTGCATGGCTTGCAGGCCGGCAGCCACTCTCCTGAGTGTGAGGTGAGTGTGTGAAGCAGCTTCAGGTGTTCACAGAAGCTGTGCAGCAGAAACATGTGCAAAAGTGAAAATTAGTTTTCTGACTGTGCATGTGCCAGTTTTGTCCTTACGTCTTTAATTTTTCCGCAAAATACATAATGCTTCACCCTGATACTAAACAAAGAAGTCGCTATCTCGGATTTACTGCACATACTGTAACAGCAGCTGCTGCTGTTACAGTATGTGCATCATGAGAATCACGAGAAACGTCCATTCCACCGAATCCCAAAGATGCTCTGTTGGACTGAGATCTGGTGACTGTGGAGGCCATTTGAGTACAGTGAACTCACTGTCACCTTCAAGAAAACAGTTAGCGATGATTTGAGCTTTGTGACATGCTGTGTTATCCTGGTGGAAGCAGCCATCAGAAGATGGGTACGTTGTGGTCATAAAGGGATGGACATGGTCAGCAACAGTATTCAGGTCAGTTATGGTACACGATGCTGAACTGGTAATAAGGTGCCCAAAGTAGGGATATCAATACCAGAAATTTAGTAGTCAGGACTAATATCAGTAAAATTGCATGATTCTCGATATCAAATTCAATAACAGAGTTAAAGAGAAGTAAAAATATATTATCCAGTGTACTTAAACATAGACTCCTTCAATAAAAACAGAACATTAAAAATGTTTTTTTCTGTAAATAAAAGCAAAAACAGTGCAGAACAGAATACAGCAGTAAGATATAGTAATGTGTTGATGCTGCAATGACTCCTATAAACAACATCATTTTTTGTGGTTTTTGGAATGTTTTCTTTACGAGGTTTTTGAAAGGAACACCAACATATAAATGTTGTTACTGTGAGGTCTTAATCAAGTATTGCATCTACAAACTGTCTCATTGAAAGCCGAAATATTATTTTTATTTGATATTTGTGTGTGTGTGTGTGTGTGTGTGTGTGTGTGTGTGTGTGTACTGAAACTGCTTCAGTCAGGCCAACATCCAGTCAGAT
>VUQH01004633.1:0-10947 GCA_015106775.1 Etroplus canarensis | reverse complement strand
GGCCTGGGGGGGGGGGTCAATACTTTTGCAAGCTACTGTATAAAGTTTAAAGATGAAGGTGCTAAAAGGTTAAAGACCCTGTTCCTAAAAGCCCACTTTCTTCTGATTGGCCGTCTTCCAGAAACCTTCTGAAGAGCTGCCCCAAATGCTTGTGATCTGATCTTGTTGGGCGTGCTGTGTCTGTAGCAGATGAATGGATAAAGAAAGTCATGCCAAGCTGAGGGATTCATTTTTCATGTTTAACTCATTATTTGAAACTCTGGTCACGTTTAATATGAACATAATGTTTTAACACTGAATATCCTGGTAATGTGATGTTGCCATAAAAACATCATGTGGTTAGTTTGAGGTTTCTGTTGAGTCAGTTGTCAACATAGTCAGTTTCCTTCTTAGATCGAAGCTCTGCAGGAAGTTCTGGAGAAGCTACAGGGCAAACAGCTGCCATCTCTGGAGAAGAAACTCGGCTGGCTTCCAGCTGTAAGTATGATCATTCATTCACATGGTGTCCGTCCAATCAGATAGTTTGGGATTTAATTCAGGTGTCCAGGTTAGCCAATTTCAGTCTTGAAAATGATTAAACGTCCACTTTTCTCACACAGCTGTTTATGCATGAACATGACAACAAATAAAGATCAGGAATCAATCAGTGGATGAGACAGTAGGCCCTTGACATAGACTTCCTACAAAAATAAAAGATGGACAGAAGCACAAACCTTTTTATTTTCTATGTGGATTGTTGTTTTTTTTTGGTCATGGTTTTGTGTCTCCAAAGTTTCAGTGAAATTAGACATACTTCTTAATATGAATCAGAACCATAAGTATCAGTAAGTTTTCAGTTTGTTCAGCTGCTATTTCAGACTTTCTGAAACATTTTTAATCACATTCAGAGTTTGTATTGGCAGATCTCAGGATCAAACTTAAATGAACTGGACTGAAACTCATCTGTTTGTCTGTCAGTGTGATGCAGGTGAGCAGTGTGCAGTGCGTAAAGCTTCAAGGATCGGGAAGCTGTGTGGATGTCCCAGAGGAACAGTTTGTAACTTCAGTGTCCTCAAGTGTCTGTAAAGCTCAAACTAAAGGTTCTGTTGTTCAGAGAGTAAAGGCAGGTTTTTAAAAATGCCACTTGCCTGTGTGGATTTTTTCCACCTTTGTGACTTCCTCCTGTCACTGTGATTTAAGAAAAAAATTAATCACTGGAAATAAATGGAATATGTGTTTTCTACTAGTGAAAACCAAGTAATGTGAACATATTCACTCACAGTCTGCACAGATCCCTCTGTATTTATACTGTCAAATAAAACCTTGAAGTGAGTGGAGCTGTTCTGCTCATTTTCACATTCACAGTTTAAAAGCATCCTTGGTTAAACCCCTCGGTTTATCTGGTTTGTTCCTCTGTTGCTCTTCCTCCCCCTTTAAGCCCACTTTCTTCTGATTGGCTGCCCCTTGTGAACAGAGGGTGGGTGTGGCTTCTGTGCCGCTGCTGTGTTCTTGGGGTGGCCATATAAAGATATCTCCTCTCTGTGACATCATACAAAGCCAACAGAAAACAAATGGTCTGAAAAAGTGAGTTTAGAGCAGTCAGAAACCTGAGCTTTTGGCTCACAGGGATTACCTGTACATGCACTGACTTCATTATTTAACGTTTTGGCCATGTTTAAATGAGATTCCTCGATTTTAACAGTATATACAGTATATGAGAGAAAATTAGGAAAATGAAAAAGAGGTCAACTTTATATGAAAATTTTAGGTCCACATCCTAATAGCTAAACTGTGTAATCTGAGATTTTGTGAAACTGATAGCAGCCTCAGATAATGAACAATAATGGGTGAAAAGTAATGAAAATGTCCAGAACTAGGCTGGTATTTCCCTGCCTTAAATCTGACCCTGTGTGACCTTGACCTTTAACCCCACAAGCTCATAAATAATATCAGATCATCTGCCCATTAAGGTCATTAATCACAAAGTCTGGAAAAGATCCAGCAAACAAGTCAGCTCGTGCAGTGGTAGGGTTTTAGACCTTTGCTTTTTCTTTCTTCCACCCATTATATCTATCATAGTGAATAGCCAAACAAATTCTGATCAAGATCTCACTACTGAAGTTGCATTTTACCTTGAACTTTGACATTTCTTTCATCAGTAATATTGATTAACCATACAAATATTGGGGGAGGATTCAGCAGCCCAGTCTGCTCCAATTTTGGTGAAGAGGTTTTCATTTTGGCTATTACAGTAATAAAGATGCACAAAAGTATTCATACAGTTGTCAGTATGTTAAATATGGTATTAACATGATATTTTAGGCATGGTGGTTAGCACTGTAACCTCACAGCAAGTGGGTCTGGGTCCAAGTCCACCAGCCAGCCAGCCTGGACCCTTCTGTGTGGAGTTTACATGTTTTTCCCATGCTTGTGTGGGTCCTTTCTGAGTAATCTGGCTTCTTCCCACAGCCCAAGAACATGCAAGGGGGTTGGGTTAATTGGTGATTCTAAATTGACTGTAGGTGTAAATGTGAATGGTTGTGTGTGCCCTATGATTTCCCGGTGATCTCTCCAAGGTGTACCCCCCCTTTTGTCCTATGACAGCTGGGATAGGCTTCCATGACCCTGAACTGATAAGATGATAGATGGATGGATGGACGTCCTGTGGCCTTGACGTTTGACGTCATGATCTCCAAAATGTTCTTAATTGTTCTATTTATCCTCGTGATTAAAAATACAAGTATTGACGAGGATCCAGCAGCCCAGTCAGCTCCTATGGTGTTAATGATATACTTTTGACCTAATGATCTCTAAAGGGTTCTCAGTTCATCTACCCGTCATAGTAATTAAGTATACAAAATTTGGCTAGGACCCAGCCGCCCAGTGAGCTCCTACAATGGTAAAAAGAATTTCATTAATGTCTCTGTGCGACCTTGACCTTTGACCCCACAGTCTCATAAATGTTATCAGACCTTCTTCCCATAATAGGTATTATTCACACAAAAATTTGGTAAAGATCCAGCCAACAAGTCAGCCCATGTAGTGGTGACAAGATTTGTAAGGGACAGATGGACAACCCGAAAACATCAATTTTCTTATCCGGTTCAGGGCCACAGGAGCCTATCCCAGCTGTCATATGGTGAAAGGCAGGGTAGACCCTGGACAGGTTGCCACTCCATCATACAGCTGATACAGAGAAACAGGCAACCATTAATGCTCACATTCACATCTAGAATTGCCAATTAACCTAACTCCCTTTGGAGCACCTGGAGAGAACCCATGCAAGCATGGGAAGAATGGGCAAACTCCACACAGAAGGGCTCAGGCTGGCAGGGTAGTGGATTCGAGCCTGGATACTCTTGCTATGAGGTGAGAGTGCTAACCACCACACCACCAAGCCGCCCGCTTGCAAACATAACTTATTGTCTACTACTAACTGCTACTGTAATAACCAACTTTTGTCTGTACAAATGTTTGTGTTAAACATCTTAAATGTAAAATATGCACTAAAACCAATAAACAAAGTTGGTTATTTGGGTCCTTATGTTGAATTTGTATTGGAGTCTGTCCCGTGGTGCGAGCCGGTCGTTCAGTGACATTGGTGAATAGTGACTCCAATTCTAACCTAATGTTGGCTAGAGAGGCATTAAGGCAAGGCACTCGGGTGTGAGCTTAAATTTCACATCAAATGTTTAATACATAAAAGTTGCATCAAGAATGTTGAAGTAAAAATAAAAGTAAAAACGTTTTAGCTGCTTTCAGAACTAGTCTAGTGAAAGTAAAATTAATATAAATAATGTTTCCAGACACGTCAGCTGCTTCAAGCAGCAACTGTAGTGGTTCATTCACACACAACAAACATTTTCAGACTTTTTAACCTCTTTATTTCCACAGTAACACTTGGGGATGTCCCTTAAAGCCAACAGCTGTGACATGAAAATACTTCTTTAGATTTGCACATTAAAGGACAATTCGGTTTATTTCTGTCTTTAACCTGTCACTATGACAAAGCAGAAGTTTGACATGTACAAACTAGTTTAAGCAAATTTAATCCAGAAAAGGAAAAATTACATCACTGTGCTTTAAATGTTGAACCAAAGAAGAGGGCGTTATTAAAAACAAATTCAGGTTTATTCAAATGGAAATATTCATCTAAAAAAAAAAAAAACAACACAACTCTGATAAAATTCAATAAAAGCCTCTAAACTCAATTCTGTCTGCTTCATGAGCGAAGCTTCAAGCACGTAGAAATAGCACAAAAGCAAGCAAACAGAAAGAAACAATAGAATCATCCACGCACACTTTAAACCTGATCACAGCTAACCGTAAAAATCTGACCTGTATCACTTCTGTGTAGAGAAGTGATACAGGTCTTATTTAATGATAATGTTCATGGGCAAGAATGGTAGGAAGTCTGTTCTAAAAATGGTCGTATTAAAAAAAACAACAAAAAGCTGCAGTCAGCGGTGAGGCAGCAGAGTCCGACGGGCAGTAAACGTGTGAGCTGTGGGGTAAAAAAGCAAAGTTTGTGACCAATCGTTCATTGTTCGACAGCGTGACGTGTTCCCATGGCAACCTGTTTGTATGTTGCGCAGACAGGAAGATTGTACAGCAGTCAGTATGTTGGTCCAGACTCCACCCCTCCTCCTGGACCGCAGTGCTCGCCGTCGGTTTGACTGTTCACCACGCTACAATCCTAAAAAACATAAAATACATTTTCAGTGCTGTCAGTCAAAATCTGCCCAGCCATCAAAAATTTTAAATATAACCCTTTAAAGGAGCAGTGTATGATAATCAGTGCCCTCTAGTGGTGAAAATGCAGAATGTCAGTCGTTTGGATGCAGCAAATCACATGATCAATGCATGGGCAGAGGCTGCGCATACAAGCAGAGTCCGGTCATGTGTTGTGGACTCGCCATTGCGTCCATTCACTCCAGAGGGTTAAGTACTACTACTTGTTTTTGTAGCGGCATACAGTTTCCATAAACAGCAAGTGGCACTGCTGACAGAGGGGACCCGGTCCTCTGTCTATATAAATTTCTTTTTTTAAGCAAAAAAAAAAAAAGCACCGTTTAATAGTTTTGGGTTGATTTTACACTATAAAAAGCATAAATATGTTTGTTAGACTCAATTTCTGGTAACCAATCACCTTAAGTATTACAAACTGGTCCTTTTAATTCAGTTAATTAATGCGACCACACAATCAGTCACACTCGCATTTATACCTGCGGATAATTTAGAATCACCTATTAACCTAACATACATGTCTTTGGACTGTCGGAGGAAGCCAGAGTACCCACAGAGAACCCACACAGGCACACAGGGAGCATGCAAACTCCACAAAAAAAGGCTCCAGCCATTATCTTTATTAAACTTCAAGAATTAAGACGGTCCACACTTCAATCACATTTTGATCGAATGGTTTAAAAACCACTGTCGTGTACCTTCAGCTGCTCCATTGTATTTTCCCCCAGGGGGTCGCCACAGCGGATGTGGTGTAGAAAATTGCAACAATTAGAAAAATTACCTGTACATGCAAGCTTTTTTTTGTCTGAAAATATCCATCTACACATCTATTTTCTGCCGGTTATCTGGGTTTGGCTCATGGGGGCAGAAGCCCAAGCAAAGACCCCCAAACATCCCTCTCCTCGGCCACCTCCTCTAGCTCTTCCACTGGGACACCAAACCGTTCGCAAGCCAGACAAGAGACGTAATCTCTCGAAAATGTCTTGGACTTGCCCCAGGGCCTCCTCTTGGTGGGACATGCTCGAGACACCTCACCTAGGAGGTGCCCAGGAGGCATCCTAACTGGATGCCCGAACGATCGCAATTGACTCCTTTCGAGTGGAGGAGCAGAGGCGATACGCCGAGCCCCTCCTGAATGGCTGAGCTCCTCACCCTGTCTTTACGGGAGAGTCCAGCCATCCTTCGCAGGAGGATCATTTCAGCTGCTTGTATCTGTGACCTCATCCGTTTGGTCACTGCTCCGAAAATAATCTAGTAACGCCTAGTTTGGGAAGATTAAGTTCAGTTTAATTAAATTGTTAAACATTATATAAAAACAAGTCTGTATCTGAGCTTAATCTCAACATATAAAGCATTTCATCATTAAAATTGTAAGGATATTTTTTTCTGCTCCTTCAAAGCTGAATTCCCTCCTGCAGATCAATATAATTAGTCTCATTACTGCAGTGAGCAGCACCAATCAGCAGGTGGAGCTGTTTCTTCACATGAGACCTGTGCAATGAACCTCACTGTTTCAGTAACTGCAGAGTCACGCAGATGTTTGTTGTCTTTTCATATTTTGGCATTATTATAAGTACAGCTTTTGTCATTTATTTTGTTTTTGACATGCAAGCTAGTTATTATTCAAAATACAATACAAAAACATCACCCATTTTCTGACACTCATCCACATCCAGGCCCATTTATTTATCTTGGTGAAAAAGATTTACAAAGAAAACAATAACAGTAAAGCAGAACTTAAAAAAACAATCAAATGAGCAAAAAGTTTAAAAATGTTGCAAAAAAAAAGATTTAAAACCAAAGTATAAAAATAACCGTGGTGACTCCATGGTGCAGTGTGCATTATGTATCCCAGATTTGGCATCATGTGTAAGCGATCATCATTGTGTTGCGTCAGAGGTGGAGGCATTGCTGCTACTCACAGGTTATCAGATGCAGAGCGCTGCAGACGAGCAGCATCAGAACAGGAATACAAGCGGGTGGAGCGGCGGCGGAGCCAGAGGGAGGCGTGGTGCTTTTCTGCTCCGTCTGCTGAGGAGCTTCAGATTTGGTCACTTGGCACTTTTCACTGTTAACACACAAACAGAGACACAATCAGAGCTATGGCCTCTTTCAGGCGAACCTGCCTGCCCCGATTCAGCCTACAGCGTGGACTCACAGCTGTTTCTTCAGGTGTTCCTGCTGGGACTTGCAGACTTTGGTCAGACTGTGAGCCGCAACCTTCTCGCTGTCAGCGGCCGCCTTCAGATTCAAGCAGGCCGTGGTCTGAAGGTTGGCCTCGGTCATATTCTGCTGCAGGGTCTCGATATTGTCTGAGGGCAGAGAACATTAACACCAGTGAACGGGAGGAACAAACCAAACAGCTGAACTGATCTGGTTGCACACACATACACACACACACACACACACACAAAAGAAAGTTCTTCCTCCCCGCTGTCACCAAGTGCTCATAGGGGATTGTTTGATAGTTGGGCGTCTCTCCTTAATATTATAGGGTCTTTATCTCATAGTATAAAGCACATTGAGATGACTGCTCTTGTGAGCTGGTGTTTTATAATTTAAATCTAATTGATTTTTTAAAAGGCAGAAATAAATAAAGCTTCTGTAGTGCAGACATTTTTTTCACAAACTGAGGTTGTGCTTCATTTTCCTGCACATTTATCCACTGCAGCATCCACCTGTTCATTTCTCTTTAACATAGCCTGACATGGTCACATTGTATCTTTAAAATTGTCCAACCCAGCAACAGTAACTAACTAGTCCTGAGTTTGTTTTTCCTGGGAACTCCTCAAGTCCGGAACCACTTACAGGGTTTGGCTCAGGTCTGCAGCTGCATTAACTTATAAGGAAACGTGGAGTGGTATCAGGGAGCCGTCACTGGGAGTTATGTCAGGAATGACCTGTGCTGTGCTGCCAGTGCTTATGTTGCCTGGGCTTTGGCCTGTTCATATGCAGAATGTGGATCAGATTCAGGCGTAGTAAGATTGACTGAGTCCTACAACCTGATTTCATCCCAGAGCTGTGACATCATTTCACCTTTTTCCAACACAGATTAATTTCTTTTAGTTTGTTCTTATTTTCTTCCAACATGCTCACACTTCTAACAAAAAAAAACAGTTCTAAAGTCTTTTAATGAGCAATGAAATCATTTTTTCAAAGAGGCAGCAACCTCTGAAGCTGACAAATGAAGTTAAAGTGCAAGTGTCAAAAACTGCTCTCCACTAGTATATCAAAGTGAGTCGATCCCTGTAGACTCTCATTTAATATTTACAGCAGAAATACACACGTTTACAGCCTGGCACAAAAACAGTTTTGACCTCTGTAGCAAATTTCATCCTTCATAATGACTGCATGGTGGGTGATTTTTTTTACATAAAGCTACCTGTTTACAGTATATTAAGGGTTGAAGTTTGCACATTGGGTTGTAAGATGACTCTTCTCCAAGCCTCCAGTGTGGGTCTGTGGTGGGTCAAGAGCTGGCCTCCAGCTGCCACAGGTGGGTTTCAGGCCAGTGCCACTCAGGAATCCTCTGGTTCCCTCCAGCCTCCAATGGTGAGTTTTGAACCAGTGCCATTCTGCAGCCTTCTGGTTCCCAACCAATCACCAACAGACTGAGCCACTGCCACCCCCAACTAATAGTTAATAAACATAACTGCAAAAAACAACTGAGGAAAAATCCCAATATTGACGGAGGTCAGGGAGAGCGAAAGAGCAATCCAATGCTCTGCCTTCTCTGGCTTTATATGCGTGCAGGTGAGGCTCAGCAGCCAATCAGAGACAAGAGAGCAAGTTAATGAGGAAAATAAAAAAACAATAACCAGTTGGTAGATCTGCCGGTGCACTGGGGCACATGTAATATCTACTAAAAGACCATCCAAGAAGTTTGCACTTCTGTTTTGGCCAGTGCTATTATATTTAATAATGGGTTATTTAGCAGTTATCTGTGTCTGTTTGATGCACCCATACGGTCCTACAGTCTGGGCGAACCTTCAGTGGCTTCCTTGTGCTTTCCACAAGAGGCCACCATCAAGGATTAATTCACACTGGCAGAGGTTTTACGCTGGATGCCCTTCCTGACTGTTAAGGTTATCTGTAAAATAACAACCAAGTCACCCAGGAATCAGCATTAAGGATTTTTATTTTACTTGCAGCAAGAGAGCAAGTTTGCTTGGTAACCCGAGTTACATTTGCTCAGAGAGGCAATCTCTCCGAGTGTCATTTATACAACAGAGGAGAACAAAAGTGACGTTTAAAGAAAACCACAATTAGATAATGAACAGCGTCTCCCCTGAGACATGACAGCCTTATCATCTTTCTTACCCACACAAGGTTCTGGGAGGATGGTGTGCAGTACAAACAAGTACGTTACTAGATCGGAAACACGCACACTTTGATCGTCATTAGAAAAGCATGATTTTTTCTAACACAACCCTCCAATGGTGAGTAGGGATTGTATCACCACTTGGAATTGAACCAGGGACCTTTTCCTTCTGAGGTTAAATGTGTAAACCACTATTCCAAAGGGACACTAAGTAGTAAGCAAAAATTCACAAACCACTGGGTGATGTCACAGTGGCTATGCCCGACTTTTTAGTATAAAACTTTTCAAGTGCGCATGAACTTCTTTAAGCATGTGCAAAATTAATTTCTGAGTTATAAAGCTGTGTTACATCTTATTTCGTCTTCTATAGTGATCATTTGCTACAAAGTGAAATATCTCACAGCTCTGAATGATTTTTGGGAATCAGAAGGATGCATTTTAAAATAAGACATGTCCTGGTGGGATGTTTTCTCCTGCCCTGATGTAATCTGAAATCGGATGTTCCTGTGACTTGTTTCTTCCGCACTGACATGCTCATATTTAACAGTGACTGATTTTTATCAGAGCAGCCCTCTCCCTGCTAACACAATGCTCCTTTCATATCTCCTCTGTACAGGAATTTATCATTTCCCTTAAACTGTTCACAGCAGGAAGTCACCTTCATTAATGTCTGTCTCCACTTCACATCATGCCACCGTTCCTGCTCTGTTGCTTGATGGAAAGGTTTAGTCAAGAAGAATGGCACCCTCAGAGTTACAACTGAATGATCATGAGACTGCACTATTTTGGAAAATAATGCACTGCGATTAAAAGGTAACTGGTTTGTTTTAGTGTTGTGGTGATTTCTGAGACTAATTTGCAAACATTTGACATCCAGAGGAATTATTATTATTAGTCTTTGATATATGAAAAGTAGTTGCGTGTGGCTTTGAAAGTTTTGCTTGACTTGGATGAAAAACGGCTACCAGGTTTCTGACAACAAAGATGGAATAGTTGGAGACATTTACCAAGAGGATTCACATTTAGAAAAATGTTTGACTGTGTTCTTGTCTTTCTCAAAGCCGTCACAAAGTGTGCCACAGCTGTCATCCCTCTGATGCTAGGCTATGCTTTCAGGATCTTTTGTTGCACAAAGTGGCCTTAGCCCTGTAGCAGGAGCTTCAGTCTGAGGAGAAATGCCCAGACCTCTCTCCTGGCCATCTCCTCCAGCTTTTTTGGGAGGACAAAAAAGGGCCAAACTGTCCCGAGCCATCAGAGAGGCGAAGCGCGCACATGCCCAGAGAATCCACGGCCATTTCCAGAACACCGGAGACTCTGGGCGCATGTGGCAGGGCATCCAGGCGATCACCAACTACAGGACAACATCATCTGCTCCCAGATGCGCTGAACGACTTTTACACTCAGTTCGAGGCACAAAACATCACAACAGCGAGGAAATCCATCCCTCCTCCTGATGACCAGGTGCTCTGTCTCACCACGGCTGACGTGAGGAAAACTGTGCAGGGTCAACTCACGGAAGTCTGCTGGACCAGACAACATTCCTGGCAGAGTGCTCAGGGAGTGTGCAGAGCACCTAGCAGATGTCTTCACTGACATCTTCAACATCTCTCTGAGCAGCTCCATCATCCCAACATGCCTCAAGACAACAACCATCATCCCTGTGCCCAAGAAGTCTATGGTTTCCTGCCTCAATGACTATCGTCCTGTCGCACTTACACCAATCGTGATGAAATGCTTCGAGAGGCTCGTCATGAGGCACATCAAATCACAACTACCACCTTCACTGGACCCCTTGCAGTTCTAATCGCTCTACAGACGATGCCATCACCACAACCCTCCATCTGGCCCTCACACACCTGGACTGCAAGGACACTTATGTACGAATGTTGTTCATAGACTTC
>VUQH01004631.1:3989-32892 GCA_015106775.1 Etroplus canarensis | reverse complement strand
TCTCCTCCACCTCCTCCCTACTCTCACTACAGATCGCAATGTCGTCTGCAAACATCATAGTCCACGGAGACTCCTGCCTGACCTCATCTGTCAATCTGTCCATCACCATTGCAAACAAGAAGGGGCTCAGCGCTGACCCCTGATGTAATCCCACCCCCACCTTGAACCCATCTGTCACTCCTACTGCACACCTCACCACTGTCTCACTGTCCTCATACATGTCCTGCACCACCTTCACATACTTCTCTGCCACTCCTGACTTCCTCATACAATTCCACTGTTCCTCTCGTGGCACCCTCTGCCAACTTGTTTTACTGTAAAAAGTGAATGTGGGATCACCATCACACCTTTAACAACAAAAGGATCAGAGAGTTCAGAAATAAAACCAACAAGCTTAGATTCTGTCAGATTACTGGAAAGGTTTGCATGTGCTTTAATGAAGCAATGTTGCACATTATATGTTTTAAAAGGGCTTATAAAAAAGCCATAGCAAATGTCCATTTGAGAAGTGGTTCTCCCAGCAATTGTCCATCTAAAAACATTTAAAGTCCCAAAGACTGTGAAGACATTCATCACACCAATGAACTTTTTCCACTAGAAATAATGGGTGGAAATATGCGACCATTATATTATAATAAAGGTATTTATGAGCTTTCAATCTCACAGCCTCACTATGAGATAGCTTTGAAAATTTGAAATCAGCTCCTGAGGCTGAGGTTGGGGGAGGAAGGAAGAGTGAGAGAAAGAGAGAAGGCAAGAGAGAGAGAGAAAGAGAGAGAGAGAGAGAGAGAGAGAGAGAGAGAGAGAGAGAGAGAGAGAGAGAGAGAAATGGCAAGGGAGAGATGTGGGAGTTGTGTTTTTCTTTTTTGCCATAGGTTACATTTATAATTATCTTGCTGGCAAAAAATGGCCAAGAGGCTTTTTCAATAAAAGTAGGAGGCACCTACAGTAGAAAATATTACCTACAGATCAACACAGAACAAGAGTGAATACTGCGGCTAGAATACAACGTATATCATATAATAAGTCTGCTTAGTTTATACATTCATTAGGAACAGTAGCCACTGCTTGCACTATGCTGTAGAACTGAGCACTGCGAGGGCTGATGATCTGAAGATGAGGTGAATGAGTCCATCCACTGACCTTCACTAGTGGTGAGTAAGCAGGGCCTCGGGAGTGAGGGAAAGATGGCCACAGCCGCTTTCTCCAGGCCCTTCTCTGCCTTTTGATGACTGGAAATAATCACTAGAGAGAAAGCAAGTTAAAGAGACATAATCACAGAGGAACCACTGAATAGAGGAGGATCCCACATTACTTTTTCTCCTCTAAACTGCTATCCTTTAAAGACCTGGAAGTCAGTTTCTTAAAACTATTCATCTTTTCTCCAGCAGAATGTGTTCTGAGAGGAGGATATCGCAAATTCCTTTTCAAGTTAGTCTAAATCCAGGAAGTGAAAAGCAACAGGGATGGACAAGGTCTCATTATGCTCAGGCTGCCCCACAGGTAACAAACTTAAAGACAAAAAAATACATGAGTTGCACAAAAGGTACTACTGAATTTAAAATGAAATATATGTTCATTTAGTCTCTAACACTATACTTTACATTTTATTTTAGGTAAATACAATATTAGCATACAAATTAAATTAATATATTTATTTAAAAGAAACAGCAATTAAAGAATCTTTAGTTATTATATAAATATTCAGAAAATACTCTTATTTGCATTTTTGCAGAGATTAATATACCTTTTGCCTGCTCCCTTCTATTCTCCACCAAGGGGTCGCCACAGCAGATAAATCAGCATTGGAAATTTGGCAGAGGTTTTATGCTGGATACCCTTCCTGACACAACCCTCCATGGTGAGAGGGGCTTGTGTCCCCACCTGCAATTGAACCAGGGACCTTTTACTTGTGAGGCAAATGTGCAATTTTGCAGAGAGTAAGATAAGTACCTTGTACTACTTGCATGTCTTTATCAGATACATCTTGGTAGTACTGGGTTGGACCATTTTTTGTCTTCAAAAGTGCCTTAATTCTTTGTGCCATAGATTGAACAAGTCACTGGAAACTTTCCTCAAAGATTTTGGTCCATATTGATGATAGCATCATGCAAATTTGGCAGCTGTGTAGCCCTAATGTCAATCTCCACCAAAACCTAAAGGTGCTCTGTTGGATTGAGATATGGTGACTGTAGAAGCTGTTTGAGTACAGTGAACTCAATATCAGGTTCAACAAAACCACTTCAAGATAATATGAGCTTTGTGATGTGGCATGTTATCCTGCTGGAAGGAGCCATCAGAAGATGGACACAATGCGGTCATAAAGGGATGGACATGGTCAGCAACAATACTCAAGTAGCCTGTGGCATTTAAACGATACTCAGTTGGTACTAAGGGGCCCAAAATGTGCCAAGAAAATATCCCACACACCATTACAGCACCGCCAGCAGCCTGAACCATCAATACAAGAGAGGATGGATCCATGCTTTCATGTTGTTTATGCCAAATTCTGACCCTACCTTCTGAATGTTGCAGCAGAAATCAAGACTCATCAGACCAGGCAACAGTTTCCAATCTTTTATTGTCCAATTTTGGTGAGTCCATGGGAATTATACAGTCAGTTCCCTGTTCTTAACTGGGAGGAGTGGCATGCGATGTGGTCTTCCGCTACTGTAGCCCATGTGCTTCAGGGTTTGAAATATTGTGTATTCAGAGATGTTCTTCTGCATACTTACATGCAACTCTGGTTGTAACAAGAGGTTATTTGAGTTACTGTTGTTTTCCTATTAGTTCAAAGCAGTCTCGTCATTCTCCTTTAACCTCTAGCAGCAGCAAGGCATTTCCACCCAGAGAGCTGTCACTCGCTGGATATTTTCTCTCATCCTGGCTAATATCTGTAAACCCTAGAGATGGTTCTGCAGGAAAATCCCAGTATTTCAACAGTTTCTGAAATATTTAGACCAGCCCATCTAGCACCAACGATCATACCACATTCAAAATTACTTAAATCACCATTCTTCCCAATTCTGATATTCAGTTTGAACTTCAGCAGCTGTTTTTTATTTACCATGTCTACATGCCTAAATGCTCTTAATTGCTGCCATATAATTGGCTGATTAGATATTTGCATTAACAATCAGTTGAACACATGTACCTAATAAAGTCACTGGTGAGTGTATATGGAGCTACAGCCAGTAGCTTCATATGTTTTAGCTTAGCTTAGCACAAACACTGAGTACAAAGGAGAAAGTAAATTTGCCGAGCAGCACCTGTAAAGATCGCTAATTCACAAGTCAATAATCTTTACGGGTCAAGTTTTACAAATTTTTTTGCTAACTGTAGTTGATTGTAGTAGATGCTATAAACTGGCAGGGCTGTTGGTTCTTGAAGTTTTCTGGTTTCTGTTTGTAGTATGCTTAGCGTCTGAGTAGGATTAACCAATGAGTCGGCTTTTGTTACATCCCAGTAAACAGTCCCTGTGAAGAGGGGAATGCAGAACTGCAATCTAGAAACTGGCAGATGGAACAGTGAGTCTTGGCCCAGATACACCCCTACACCTAAAATATCAGATACATTTTCATTTAACTTTTAGGAAGTAAACAAATAATTATATTTAAACTGATTGGTCAATAATAAGAACTGAAAATGAAAATTAAAGGAACTGAATATTTAAAGCATTAATTTAGCTTTGTTAAACATGGTCAAGTAGTAATATATTGCTTAAACACAAACATTTAATTGAGTGAATTCTAGTGGTTTTTGATAAAAGTTGTTTTTTTGCCACATGCACCACGAGTCCTTAATTAGGCATGGGAATTTTTGATTTTATGATTGAGAACAAAGCATTGCTTTGAACCACTCACAGTTGCACCTCTAGCCTGTGAGCATAACAGTCAGTCAAAAGGGAATCTGGGGCAAAGGGGCCTGAAAGGGAGACATATAGCATAAACTGTAGATAGCCAAAGAAAGTGGAGATTCTGCCAAAAGGGATGGAGACAAGACGACAGGGCTCCGTGTGGGATTTCACTTTGGATTTTGGCCCTGCAGGAATATATGGAAGTACAACTGACAGGACTTGCGTGAAGAAGTCGGCTCTATTCAGTATAACTAAGTAAAGAATGCCCTGTGCAGTCACTGATGCACCAGCATAAATCCTCCAAGGTATAATATTGCCTTGGTAGTTTGCTTCACCTCTCTGGTTGGAAAGAGCAAAGACACTACAGAATGTTAAGGCTTTTATCTTGTTTGCCATTAGTACATTCAGATTTCTTGATATAATCATGAGAGGTACAAGAAATGCAGTAATATTAAATTTAAGTAATTACTTATTCACCACTGTGCAGACATGTGAAAGTGGTCCCTACAGCAAAGTAAAAACTGCGAACAGACACCATAACTACTTGAGCTGAGATTTATTTCACATTTTTTGCTACATTCCTCTTTACTCAAATCTAGGGAGCATAGGTGAGTCAGTTATTTAAGAAATATTTTATATCCAACTTCATATGAATATGTGCTACAAATAAAATTGACCTTGGAGTGGGTAGTACAATAAGCTTTTAATCTGTTCAGTCATGTCTGAAGCAACAAATTTGCCTTAAAAAGTTTAAATGTAAAAAACACATACACATATACGATGAAAATTTACAGGTCACGACTCAAGGGAATTTTCTGATCCAATTAAACAATCCCCAAGGTAGGACGTGGGGGTTTGTAGTTCATACTCCCCAATGAGGCAAATGGTGTGTCATAATAATTTACAAAATGATTTCCTTACTGCATATATAATGGTCTTTGAAGTAAAATTTTGATGTCAAATGTATTTTATGGCATAAGCCAATAAAATACGCAATTAAAGTAAAAACACTTCATTGGTATCACAATATTTAACATCATGTTATTGGTGAAAAAAGATGCTGCTCTTGAGACTAACTGTTTATGACAACGGAGACATTCTGTACTGTAATCAACACATCAGTGACCTTTTCAAAACAAGAGATAAAAACAGACTTAACCAGTATGCCAGCGAGACTTAACCAAGTCACTGGCAACAAGCTATGCAACACAGTAAATCAGCAACAAATGCATTTTTTAATTTACATGTGGTAATCAGAAATCATATTCGACCTAATGTAGGCTCCAAGTTTTAAAACAAACTTTGTTTGGGGATCCAGCGCATATAAATTGGTCTACGAGGGCAATCTCAAACTTATCAAATATCTTGTATCTTCTTATGGCAAAAATCTCCTGTTGCACTTCATTTTTATTCTCTAGATGATTCTCAAGTTTAAGAAAACAAAAACATCAACAAGGGAACAAAGAAAAACAGAGTCCACAGAGCTCTGCAGCGTCAAACATTTGGCTGCCACAGAAAAGTCTAGCACCTCCTACTGCTTGGGAGGCTTCTAGTCTAGCTGCTCCTGCTTTATCCTGTTTGAATTGGGCCCTCGCTGACTTGTCCTCCGCAGTTCCCTCCTCAGGACATACTCGCTGAATTGGGATGAGTCCACTCCTCCACCACAGGAGCCAGCAATCTCGAAGCCACGTTGTTGGAGACGCTCTAGAACCTAGGAAAAGTGGAATTATACAGAACGAGTAAGATGTCAGAAGCAATACAAGACATCAATTATAGAAGGAAATGCACAGTCAGTGACAGGCAGTGCTTACTCATTTATCTATAAAGTCAGTGTGTGATAACCCAACTATGGAGTCACTACAAGTGTGATGCTAAACATAAACCACTAACTGTTTGTTTACTACTGCAAAGCTGAAAGCATCAAATCATCCAAAACTCTTCCAATTATATTCTGCTGCCTTTGTCTAGCATTGGAAACAGCTTTGGGAGTAAGTAGCAGCAACATACGGCTTGTGACGGGAATTTGGATGAGACTTTCACAAGACTTTCATAAAACCAAGAGCCTCTCATATTGCCTCATACCTCATTTTCATTGTTTTTTGGTGTATTTGTGTGTTTGTCTATGTGTGTGTAGCTGTTCCTGATCCCACAGCCTTGCAGACATCTACAGACGTGTCCAGGGGGGTTGTAGGATCACATTCCATCGAAGAGGCCCCAGGGAGCAGTGAGGCTTTCTCTCTGCCACTTGGCTCAGTGTGGGCTGCTCAGAAAAAAAAAAACCCTCTCCCCAATTCTCCCCCAGGCCCAAGCCTTCACCAAAACTACAAAGGTCCCCCTACTGCTGGCAGCTCTCTCTGCTCCCCTTCCTTCTCTCAAACCCCCCGCCCTGCCTCCATTAGCCGCAGATACAGCATTCACCGCCGGCGTGCTTTAATAACCAAACAGGATTATGGGCCCTGCCTGGGGACAACCTGCTAGGGAGCATGCTCACTCTCTTGCTTGCTCTCCACGACTCACACACACTTCAGAGTCGGGTTTGTGTGTGTGTTTTGGGGAAGGAGGTGGTGATTTGACTTCTTCAGATGGAGACACAGTCCAAATCATTGTGAAATCTTTTCAAATATGCATCTACTTCATCATTTATGGATGCATATCTGAGGATTTCACATCAATGAATTAGTAGAGTATCAATACATAATCTGGGAAATGAAGTTTTGCCAAATACACGCTGACAATAACAATGGCGTTTGACACAAAAACATTGTTTTGTTGAGTAAATGCTTACATGTGCAATACATATTTATTAATTTAAAAGCAACTGCCTTGCAAGTACTATTTTGTCTTGAAGCCATCATTGAAGGGAAATAACATTTTTATCAATACAGTATAATAAAAAGGTAATAGACAGTGACAACTGACCTTTAGTTCTTAGAATAAACCTATTTAAATATCTATCTCTGGATAATGAGTGTTTGAATAGACTCTAAACGCTCAGATTTGTAACACCCCCAACACCTTATAAAGGTTTATCATAGCAAAGACACCATTACCAAAAAAAGTCAGCTGCACAACCTCAAGACATTGATGGCATTAATTTACTTAGACATTTATATCTGAACTCTTGAGGAATCCTTACTGTGTATGATTACTTTGTTTCTTGCATGCTATACACAGTAACAATAATAGTTCAGTAGAACCCACTCAAAGTCTTAATTTTATTTTAAATTGAGTATCAATTTGTCAATCCATTGACACACTCGGAGTCACTAACTTATGTCTACTGTTTTCACTGCATCCTGAACTGCCCTTTGCTTCTTGCTGTCATTCCCCACTACTACCCTAGGTGGCATTCTAATGTGATAAAAATTGTCATTAACCTCTTTACCATCCATTTTCATTACATAGCCACTAATGAATGCAGCAAGCTGGGTTTTTGGTCATCATAGTTCAAAAAATCCATCATAACCTTTCATCACATTGTTATCAAGCACTATGAGATGATCCTGCAACTCCTCTAGGCTCTGTTTTTCAGACTTTAAAACATCTAGCCTGAGATTGAAGACTTTGGCTAATTATAGGACTTTTCATACCCAGAGAAAAAAAAGTCATTATAGGGACTGAAACATGGTGCCACTTGGTGTTGGGTTGAACAGGAGACTTTCAAAAGAGAAATGGTGTTCAAATGCTATGTGAACCCAAAAGTTGTCACTGACTTATTTTTTTCATGGGAGGGGCTTAGAACAGAAAGAACTGAAGAAAGAGGTCTGCCAATGCTTCTCAAACTGTGGGGTAAAAATCAGGAGAAAATTATAAAGTGAAACTAAGATGAAGATAAGTCATTTTCTAGGCAAAAGAAACAAACCACAGTTTGCTGATACTATTGCACTGATGATATGCACCTTTATTACAGTAAAATGCAATGTAGATCCTTTTTTATTATTAGTGATTGATAAAATTGTGTCGTGTGAATTTTTTTTGGCTTCTGAAGTGGGGCATGCTAAAAAAGCTTGAGAACCATTGGCCTATGATAAAATTTATTTTTCTTTTATTTTCTAGATTTCTGTCTACCGCAACTCTAGGACCAAAGGTTTAAAAAAAAAGCTTGTGTTGCAACAGATGGATAAGTAACTAGTACTGAAATCGACATTATTATTCCATTCATATCACATAAAGCAAAGATGGTGGTAGACTTGTGTAATGACGGCTTGTTAAACCAGTGCTTTGATGAACTCATCAAAGAACACATTTTTCTGCAAGGCTGTTCTTAGGATTTGATTAGATTAAAAAAAGATAAGAGTTTGCAATCAGACACTTTTTTAAGAAGAAAAAAGGCTGAATGAAAAGATCATCATTACAATACTAGATAGATAGATAGATAGATACTAGATAGATAGATAGATAGATAAATAGATAGATAGATAGATAGATAGATAGATAGATAGATAGATAGATAGATAGATAGATAGATAGATAGGAGCAAAATGCTTAAATATTAAAGTCTGTAAAACCAGACATTCCTATTACCTGGACAGAATTGAGGTGGCAGTACCCGTTCAGCGGGAAACGGATGACGTGCGTGGAGTCATGGTTCCAGCCGGCATTGACGGAGTTGCACATAACGTCTCCAATCTCTGGAAACACATCTTCGATCAGGGCCTTGTCACCACTGAGTGTGATCCTCTCGCCCAGGTCAGGTGCAACACGCACTACCAAGCACTCGCAGGGACGTGACACCCGACCTAGCTCTTGGTCCTGGCGCCAGCGCTCCAGCTCAGCCAGCATGGGCTGCAGCTGGAAATATCGTGCTTCCTCATACAGCAAACTGTAGTCCTGTAGGATATAAAAGTTAAAAGGTGTTCACATCATTGCATTCAGGAAAATGAATTGGGAAGTGTTAAAATATAGCAAATATTGTGTATATTTTCCGTGTTGGGTGTAACGCATTGTTCCTCTTGATTATTCTGCTACATATTTAAAGGTAATTTTAAAGTATTTTATATTTCCTCTTTCTGCCCTGGATTAACCTAGCCTTAGTACAGAAGTCAGCATAGTCTCGATACTAGAGAGAAAATTTTTAAAAAAGCAAAACTGTTAAAAGATGTGATTTTCTTTATAATGCTAAGAATAAAGAAACAAGGAAGCTTGAAAAGCATTGTTTAACATGAATGAGCAAGTAACCTTAATCGAGACACCACTCAGCCAAAATAACAAAAGATCCAATGTAGAGAAGATATGGGGCGACATGTAACACAGGGCTGCATAGGGTAGAGGAGCAGATACTTTACCCAAAGGACTGCAGGCCTAAACTGCATCACATTCCAGTTTTCTCATGCTCATCTCAACATCTCCTCAGTGAGCATATGGCCTTAGCCCGAACTTGATCCTGTCTTTTGCTTTTGCTTATTTTAACTGACATAGTTTCAACTGATTGAGCTGCACAGTGGACAGTTCATCTGATAATGGCTGTTTGTTTTCTCCCAGGGCAAGTTAAGTACTAAATGAAACAAATGAGGAAAAAAGAGAGAATGCTAATGTGTCACATACAGTGACAGCCACATTAGATGGACACTTGGCACAAGAACATAGAGATCTCCAGAAAAAGCATATCATATGGCCATGGGTGCCAGTGTAATTGTCTCAGTACAATCTTATTGTTTTACTTATGTAGCTCAAAAGAATCTTTACCAGCTAGTGGCTAGAAGGGACCAAATTACATCTCTTGATGAGGAAATACACTGCAATTGAGGTTTGTTTGGTAGAGTCCTGATATTTTCTCTCCAGCATGTGAACCATTTTCAGTAACTCAGGGAGGACTAGTGACCAAAGGCATTCCACGGCCTTAGCATTCATTGTATGTGTTAAGTTGTTGGACTGCTGACTGGCTGATGGGACTTTACAGTTTCTAGGATAGGCATCCACTCACTTTGAAGTCGTCGGGGATGAGGAGCTTGGACGTCCTGAGGAAGTTAAGGATGTAGCGGAACATGTGTCCATCCCTGTCAATGAAGTAGTGCTGCTTCAGGCTGTCTAGGACTATAGGCTCTGTGCCATCAAAGAGACGACCAATTCTGCCCAAAGAGAGAGAGGAGGGGTGGTGGTTTAGGCAGAAAGAGATTTCAGGGAGGAGGATAGAGGAAAACACATCATGATTAAAACCCCTATCCTTTCTTACACTTGCAAACAAAAGCTTATAACATTTCTTACAGCCTAATCTCGAGTGATAAGGTCAATAAATGTATTTCAAAGAAAGAAAGAAAGAAAGAAAGAAAGAAAGAAAGAAAGAAAGGTGGTCTGCAGAGGTCAGGGCCAGCTGGTGTTTGGTGGCCTGAGGCAGGGTGCCAGTCACCCCCGGGCCTGGGCTTGGAGCGACAGTGTGGCCTCCCAGCCTCCAGATGGCTCCATGCCCTTTGGCTCTTTACTGCTGCCGTGACATCTGTCAGAATATCCAAGTTGCTTTTGTCTGTGCTCTGCTTTCTGCACTTGAAGCTCTTACAAATTGTTTACCCCTCAAAATATCTGTGAGCTTTACATCGCAATCATACATTTTTTGATACTACCCGCTAGATTCAAAACCAAATTATGCCACAAATGTTTTGAATACACCAAGAGCACCCTTGACATATTTTTGTGATTTGACGAGCTGTGACATTTGACTGTCACATTACGACATTAACCATTAACCAGGATGACAATAAACTGTGAAAAAATTCTGACACTCCAAAGCACATCTGGCTCAATCAGAATAAACTCTCTGTAAAACACAAAACACAAGCAAAAGTATGGGTTCAAACATTCAATCCTAGCCCTGGATCATAACTGCCCACTTAAAATACATCTGCATGGGAGGGTAAACTCACCGAGATTCTGGAAATTTTGTTAAGGTGGCCAGACTGCTGGTGTACATGTGTCCGCCTACATCAATGTGCACAGGAGCATTGGACTTGGTGAGCTGTGCAGGTGTTGGGATGCCCTGGTTACTCAAGGGTGACACTGGTGACCGTGTGATCATGGGCCTGGACATGCTGGAGCGATTATCCTGAGGGAGCACAAAGGAAAGGCATATAGGAAGGTGCACTGAATTCAGTTTTGCTAGTGCAAATGAACAAGACAGTTCCAATAACTCCAAGGACGGTGAACAAAATTAGAGAATTTAAAGAATAAAGAGAAAGGATAAAAAGAGGCCACAATCTGTATATTACTTTAGTCTAACACTGCAGTCAGGAGTGGAGAGAAAGGTTTTTTTTCCTTCTATGCAAGATAGAGCAGCCCGACCTTGACCTGAATGTTGCCACGATCCACAAGCATCCACTCCTGTGGGCCATAATCTCCAAAACCAAATTAATTTGGAGCATCAATCTCAGTCTTGGAAATGAGCAATAATGATTCCTGATTTGAATACTATAATAGGATTTGGAGAAACTGTCTCATGATAACCTACAAACACCATTAGGAGACGATTGCTGTTAAGCTCTGAGAAGAAATTTACTTTATCCCCAAAAGTTTGAGACCCTGAGTAAAGACTGGAGAAAATCTGTGAGTATAAAGCATCCCAATCGCGGAGGAGGGTTAGATTTAGACATTGCAAACATTTTCTAAAAAAAGAAAAAAATCAAAACATCTTACAGTAAATTGCATCAGGAAAGCAGCAAAGAGGAGACTGTGCAAGGCTAGCATTAAAAGTCAATATGTGCGCAATTACGTTTAAGGACAGCTTCGATAAAGCTCAAGCGTCCGAAGTTCATTCTCTGGGATTTTACGCGTTTACCTGCGCCGGCATCACTGTGGTTGGAGAGGAAGTCACCGAATGGTCATTTTGCTTGAGAGATGCTGCGGGAACGGGCTCTCCTCTGACAGCGAACATCAGCGAGGTCTCCCTGCACTCCGCCGCTCGGATCGGGAGCCGTTTGAGGGAAGCGTGCGCCGACTCATCCACGGAACTGATTGGACGCGCTCGCTTTCTCGCCTTCTGATGCGTTAAGTCCATGATATCCGTTTCGTCCATTAACAGCTCAGACGTTAGTGTTCAGAGATAGGACGCGCTCGGCTTTTTCCCAACACACCTGCCAAACGCGAAGAGGCGTGAAAAGCGGGATGGCGAACGCCGTGGCTGTCGCACGGAGCAGCTCCTTTGCAGTGGCTGGGAGAAGTCAAAGCCCCCGACAACATTAGCATTGTAGTGCCCGCGGCTCTTTTGGGCTGTCGCTGTTTCAGAGGCAGGTATGTGTGTCGCATTTTCGCAATAAAACAAATCCTGCCTTAAGCCTACAAAACACGATCGTCCGGTTACAACACGAGTCGGTTTAACGCGCACAGCTGGACCTTCCACAGCTGGCCTTTGCCCCCTTTGGAGCAGTGTTTCTACGCGCGGCCACCTCCCCCCTCATGCTGCTGCCCATTGTTCAGCAGCAGTTTGATTCAGCATGGTCAAACCTTCCTTCAGCACATCAGTCCCAAAAGTTCAGTTTGTGACAAACCCGTGGCCAACCTTCTCAAACACATGGACAAAAAAAAAGAAAAAAAAAAAACTTCTAACAGCCATCCACACACACACACACACACACACACACACACACCCAAAATCACCACCTGACTGATTGTGAGCTTTCCAATCACGCAAAAGCAGTAAGAAATTGCATTTTTAGACGCCCAAATGCATTATGAAGAAACATTTTAAGACAAAATGCTACTTTAATTATCTAAAACATTAACCTTTTGGTCCACAAAGAACCACTGCACCTGAAGCACCACTTTCCACCCCTTGAATTCAATAATGTGACCCTCAAGAGTGGGTGTACAATAGGTATAAAACTTCTTTATCTGTTTCTCTTTGGCGAATGTGAGAGTTGCTGTATGGTGTCTACAGTGTGTAACACCACCTCCAGTGACCACATCAGCATTGCAAAACTACCACACTAATCATATGGAGCATAAAACCAGACCACAACATGTCCAATTGCAGTTAAAAGTACTGCCATAGCACTCTCCTGGGTTGTTTTTTTGCAGAAAATGTAGGGAATCCACAATTTTTAATAACATTCAGATTAAAATTAATTAGTTCAACCACTGGCCTTAAAACATCCACATTCCTGTTTTTCATTGGCAGTGTGAGTTTCACACCTAGATACCCAATTAGCAATTAAGCTTGCCTTTGAGTGTAGGCCTCCAATGTGGTGTGTGATCCTGGTCTGATTTGCATGCCACTTGTGCACGCGCTGATAAGCGCAGGCAGCAGCCATACATAGTTTTAAAATTCAACTCCAGAATCCCTCGCAGAAGGCAAAGGGGCCTGCGGGGCAAAAGAGAGAGAAATCACATGGCTGCTCTTCAAAAGGGGACCTGTGTAAGGCAGCCGGCAAAGTGCGTGGGATCACACTCAGAATGCAGGTAATTTGTTCCCTGACTAATTTGTGGAGATGGTGGTGGTGTGTGTGTGTGTGTGTGTGTGTGTGTGTGTGAATGAGAGAGAGTGTGAGAGAAAGTGCGTGCCTGTGGAGAGTAAGTTCTGAAAACAGCTTGGTGGAATTGGATTTCCTCAAAGCCTTGTCATTGCAAAGGTGGATTGAGTGTAAAATCTGTGAGGCATTATGGAAAATTGCAGGGGAGAAAGAAGAGAGTGAAAGAGAACGGGTGTCTGGGTGGGTGGGAAGCGATGGGTTGGGGGCTGGGGGGAGTTGGTTGAGGGAATGAGCTCTTATATCACAAAATCATTCTGAGTTGCTGGATGTGAAGACATGTTGTGAACCTTTTCTCGGACTTAAATTGTTTGTCTTCAGCTCAAAAACACTTCAAAAAGTCACAGTTTCATCAAAATCCACACGTGAGAAGACGATGCAGGACTGATCACTGATGGCAAGGCTGATCTGGCACTCAAGCACTTTTCCTACCTGTTGCCATTTTGAATTTGGCACAGTCTTACAGAAGTCTCCCATGCATGTTAGGATGTTTGTGAAAGAAGTCAAAACGTATGTGTTTAGGGAATCTGTTCGTTTATCCAGCTTGTGTAATTTTGTTGCACCACAGTATGCACAAACAAATCTAAAACAGGCACAGAGCATCAAAGCCTGGAGCACTTGAGCTACTCCCTTTATTCCTGTTGTTTTCCACTAGTTCTCTTGCAGGGTCTTTAGTGCAAAACCATATTTCTTTAAACTTTAAGGAACAAACACTATGGCTCAGGTTGAATGTTTAATAAATTTTGCTGGGTATTTCAAACTAATGTTCCAAAAACTTAGAAAGCAAGGATCTGCCTGCTATTTGAATAATTAAAGGGTCTTTTGGCTTTAACATAAGCAACAAACTAACTTTAAGTTGGCCACCCCAGAATGTGGCTTTTCACTGTTTCGACATATCTCACAAGACACAATTAGCATTTCAGATCAGAGCATTAACATTCAGTTCAAGGCAGGCAGACTAGTATTTACATAATCTGGATGGGTTGTCTCTGCTTTGTTGCCTGCGGCCATTTGTTTGAAATGTCCATACAGAGACAGCTACAAACTCTGGGTTAACGTCAGTCACCACTAGCTGCAAAGGCAATAAATATATATTCATCAGGTAGTGAACTGTCATAACAGCATGGTCTGTAAATACTGTAAGCTGGGTCACTGATCAAGTTTGTATCCCACTGAACTTTCTAAATGTACTGTAGGCATTATAAGGTAACAACAAGATATAATATCACATCTGCAGCTATTTGCCATTAAAAGTATTTAAACACTTCACTGCTTACACAAACTTTTGGCATTGTTGTTACTGTTTCTGTTGTCACAGCTTCCTCTTTTTTGACGATTGACATGACATGAGGTCATAAGTTCTGAATAGTGTTCTAATAGTGTTCTGTTTTTCTACTTATTTCTAATTTATGAATACACCTATAACATTTGAGTTTAGAGACGTCTGTATTGTGTCAACCTCAAAGTCACAAATCAGAAGTGACTGCACATTTATCAGTAAAGGCATGAGTTTTGCAAGTTTCTTATGTGTGGAAATGGCAGTATGAAAAAACATACTTAGGCATTTAGTGAAAGAAGGAAGAGGTTGCCTACACATATATTACCAGACTGAGAAGAGCACGCTAACCCGCCCTTTAAAATACCTGGTTAAACCACTTTTTAATTGAATAGAATTCCATACTGTTAACTGTAACTAAAAGGCAATCTGAAGCGATCCAAAGTTCCAGATGTTGCATCCAGACATGTCATAGTAGCGCTGTTACCAAACAGAAGCAAGCAATTTCTCCCTCAGTTTTGTCAGGGGTGATCATCTACTTGAAAATGATTTTTTTTTTTTTGGTGGAGTTACTGGAGCTGTACATCAGCGTGACATCACAGATAAGGAAGTGTGATCAGTGCTGTGTTGCTTCAGGCTGTTAGAGACTGTAGTGCATGTTCACTGGCACAGAGCAAAGTGTCCCAGGGCACAGGAGTGGCAGAGCCACTACAAAAATACAATAACAGCATTTCTCTCCAGGCGTTCCAATTGAGCAAGCAAAGATAAAGCTCTAAGTCATCATGTAGTTTCACAAATGTGATGTGGACTGTTTTTTTTTTTTCTTTTCAAAGTATCTTCTTTCAGCTCAGAGGTCTGCTTGTAAATGTACTATCACTGGGAAAAAAGATGAACACTAGTAGCATGTAGTTTTTCTTTTCTTTTTTCCTTACAGCGCCATCAGGTGATCGGTCCTGACAACCAAACATCTCAAGTCTTATTCTGTTTATTCATTCACTCCATGGAAATCGTGAAACTGGCTGTTGGCTTTCATTACAGGTGACCAAAACTATTGGAGTATTGTCCTCCCAGGAGTCCTGTGTGTGTAGATGTTTAAGTAATCAAACACAGTCTCTTTTAATTATTATTTAGGATGCAATATACAATATTAGATCACGTATACACTTTATGAACACAGAATATCATTGTTTACACAGTGTAGTCTCACAAGCGGAAAAGAAGTCCAAACTCTTACTACTACTGAGCAACTACATATCTGTCGAATCGCATCCGGACCTTGGAGTTGATTACGCACGGCGCGGTCAGAAAACTAAAAGGACAAAATTTGCTCCTATTTTTAGCTTTTTTACATAAATATGAATTTCCTAACACGGCCACTGCTTGCATTGAAGGATGATTCATAGATTCCACACTGACGCGTGTAAAAAGGTACATCCTGTCATACAGAATAAGAAATACGCCCGCGGCGAAATTACTCCACAATGGCGTCTTTCATTAGAGGATCTAGGGCAGCCAGGAAATGGAACTGTTTCGCGACAAAACTCACTTCGAAAAATCTTTATGGAGACGACAAACGCGGGTTTGAGTAAGTTACGAGCAAGTTGTGCAGCAGCCGCGACACGGAGAAGGCGACGTTTTCGGAGCTGAAACGCGCCAGGAGCGAATTCACACGGTGGATAAGTGGAGTGTTTGCTCGACAAGATCACAGTCTAATCCGCTGTTCGTTTAGATGAGATGTACCACGGCGTCCCGCATTGTAGTCACACGCATACATTTGTACAGTAACTAAGGGACAATAGCCAGGAAGTGGTTAAATATTTTTAAGAACTGTACCGCTCGAATCGCTTGGCACATGCGTAAAAGCTGCTGCGCCTCTATGTCCCAGTCCATCCAACCTCGGAAATAATATCAAACCAAATAAATCTTCGCTTACCTGAAACATAGAGTGGCATAAAGTATCTTTTTGTGCACCTTTTCCGTCCGATTTGGCCCACGATCTGCTTCTCTTCCTACACCAGTGAGAAATGCAATAGCTTGGCTAAGGTAGACAGAACAAAATACAGAGAATACTTGCTCCAGGGCTCCGAAACCCCTCAAGGCAAAGATCAGGATACAATTAGCTCATGTCTCTGCCCCAGTCTAAACCAATCTGCAAAATAAAACTGCGAGGAAAGAGAGAGATCACAGCAGCAGTGCCTCAGTCTTTGTTGAGTTTATGTTTTTATAAAATCAAATAATTTTTTTCTGCATTTACAACACCCTCACCCCTCCTGCCTCCAACTTGCCTATTGCCTCCTTCTCGCAGAGAAGCTGATTTTAATCGTTATGATTAGTTTTGATGTAACGTTCCCTGGGGCGATTTCTACAAATGGATGGAGTGTTTCTCTGCCAGGGAGGAAAGGCAGCAGATGATGATAATTATATAGATTGTTGTTGGAGTCCTTTGATTCCCCCCCCTACTTTTCAGACATCTAACCTGACTCCTTTGCTTCTTTAACGTATAGGCACTCCATGGGCTTCAGACAACTTGTTGATTAGTCTTGACTCAACTAAATTAATAGAATGTGGTTAATGAAATTCTCACTCTCGGGTTTCTTCTTTGTAATCTTTTCAGTCTCTTTCCTCCCTTTGGACAACCTCCAAATGACGTAGGCCAGTTGTATAAATAAGCACTTGCAGCTTGCCTTGCCTCAATCAAGTCTGAATCAGTGCCTGAGGGTGATGTGCGAGCTCATTTCAAATGTTCAACCATGCATGATTTCAGGAAGATTGAGGCACTTCTGAGGCTTTTAGAATTACTTGGGGGATTCAAACAGCAAAGGAATTACATGTTCAAAGTTACAAGTCAACACGCATAATTGTTCTGTCTGAGTTAAGAGCGCTGTTTTGTGCACATGTGGACATACAGCTGACAGTTATCCCTTTACATTCCTGATTGTGAATACCCATACCATACACAATGGAAGATGCTGAAATATCTCCTGCGCCCCCTACTGCCCAGAGCATAAACTTTTTTTTAAAAAACCACATATGAAAGCAAATCGATTTTGTTATTGTAACTTTACCCAACATAAAAAGCAGACAAAGAGGAGAAAAAATGGAGAAGATGTCAATTTAAAGTAAATATTTATAAACAGGCAGTGTAGCGTAATGTTCATCCAGACACAAATCTAAGCTTGTTTTGAAGTTCAAGCAACAGTGGAGAAACAATGCCACGTCACAAGTCACTGATGGATGGAAGCATGCAAAAGCATATTCCAGTCAAAAGAGTTGGTTTCACAGATCTTTTGTAAATGACAAACTTGCTTTAGAAACTTTTTAAATGACGAAACTGCTTTTGAGGGTCAAATCCAGCCTTTAAACTTTCCACTTTTTGACCTGCGTGTCCCACAGGAACAGAGGATTAAAGTGTTAAGATGAAGTAATTTTTCCCAGAGGTTGCTAGTCGGGCCAAAAAACTTCAAGAATCAACTAGCAAGGATGCAATAACATTTTTATATGCTGTCTCTAAACTATAGAGGATCAAGACCATCTGAGGCCTTTAAAAATAATACCGTATATTGTATATCCTGCAGAAGTGAAACTATTCTGAATGAGATCTTCTAACTCAAGCATTCAAAACATGTATCAGATGTTTTTTTAAACTAACCAGGGGGTATTGTGGAATGAGTGTTGTTGCCAAAAAGAACCAAAGCAGTTGTTCTAATGTTCCGTCAAAGGCTGGTATTTAACTTGGGTTTAAAACTAACTAATGGGAGCAACAGCAGGCGAGTACTGGCTGGCTGCACCATGTTTTGGTGGACAAATTATCCAGATTGGTTGCAGATGTTGGTTACCCCAAACAGAAACTGCCTAACCTGAATGACATCATAGTGTTATAAATGCACTCACTTGAGAAAGGGGAGACGAAGCTTGGAAAACTTACTCTGCCTGCTGGAATTTTTAAAAATGGATTGCAGTCATGTCTCAAAAACCAGAGTATTTATTTTTATTTTATCAGTCTCTTCTGTAAACACTCAACTTTGAGGAGATAACACATTCCAGTTTTTTTTAAAATGGCAAGTAAAATAAGGACAAGAAAAAGAGCTAAAGCCTTTTTTCACTTAAGAGTTTTCCAATTACAGCTTAACTTGCTGGAATAATGAGGGCCTTATGATGGCTAAAGGTTATACACTTTGAATTAATACTGATGTATAACAACTGTTATTAATGAGTCAGTTTGTTGAAATCGTGATTCTTATTTTCTGATGCTGTTGCTACAGTGCAATTAAACATTCACTGTCTTCCCATAAGCATGATTAGTGGCCAAAGTGGTGATAAACAGTTAGGTCCAAATTGTTTTGGACACTGACACTTTTTACTTTTAAAAATAATTTTGCCTCTGTACGACACCACTGTGGGTTTTAAATCAAACAATCAAGATGTGATTGAAATGCAAAGTTTCTTTCCCTCTCGATGCTTTTCTCTTCCCATCATTCTGGTAAGGTTCATTCTGATTTCGTCTGTTCCTAGAATTCCAGAACTGGACAGGCTATTTTAGATGTTTTATAGTAAAACCTAATCTGACCCTGTTTTTTGGGTGCAACCAGTAGTTTGCACCTCATTGTAAACCCTTTACTTTTACATTCATGAAGGCATCTCGTGATTGTAAACTTTGACAATGACACACCTACCTCCTTAAGTGTTCTTCACTCGGCTAGATGTTGTAAAAGGGTTTTTCTTAACTCGAGTGCAAATTCTTTCCTTGGTTATCTTCAGTAAAATTGAGTTTATTGTCATTAAAGGTGAAAGGCCCCTGGTTCGATTCCAGGTGGGGACACAAGCTCCTCTCACTATGGAAGGTTGCGTCAGGAAGGGCAACCAGCATAAAAACTCTGCCAAATTACCAGTGCAGGTTAATCTGCTGTGGTGACCGCCTGAGGAGAACACAAGGGAACAGCCGAAGGTTCTTTTTTTTAAAGAAAATACAAGGCAAAGCCAGTGCAGTGAATTTAGCTAGGTGGTTTTCCAGGCCTTTTGGTGTCACCGAGCTGAACAGTGCATTCTTTCTTTTTAAGAATGTTCCAGATTGTTCATTTGGCCACTCCTTAATGTTTTTGCTATCTCTGCTTTATTTTGGATTTTCAGCGTAATAATACCCTCCTTCACTTGCATCAATATCACTTTGGGCCTCATATTGAAAGTTCCAGTGAAAAACTACGAAATGGAAGTTCACCACTCAGAATCAACTCCAGATTTTTTTTAATCTTCTTAATTTGTTGTGAAATAATGAGGAATCAGGCCTCACCTGGCCACAAATCTGCTTGTCAGTCAATTGTCTATTTACTTTTAAGACTCTGAAAATGGGGGACTATGAACAAAAATGGCTGTAATTCCTAAACAGTTAATGCAGTTGTTTTGTCAAACCCTCTAAACTAAAATTTTACACTTCAATCACATATTGATATATTTTTTAAAATTTAAAATCCACTCTCGGAAACAAAATCCAAAAATCTGTCATTGTCCAAAAATTTCTGGGTCTAACTGTATTTTACTTTGAGGCTGACTCCATTTATCATTATTAGTTCAATGATGGCCTAATCATGCAATTTGAATGTGTAGTTTAATAACTAAAAACCACGATACTGATTTCTCAAAACACATTGACAAACCCAATTTATAGCGTCAGATAATGTCTAAGTGGCTAGACTGTGAATAACCACTGCACTTGCAGAGCGTCATTGGGCTGTCTGCTCCTTGCAATCCAGTGTGGACTAAAAGAGATGGTGGTGTAGCCTGAGACCAAGTTAATAACTGCTGTTATACCTGCCACACCCCTCTGATGGCCTGTGGTTATGTAAGGGAGTGGGATGGATAAGGGAAAGTGCTGAAGCTGTTCCAGATCCTGACTCAGTCTGCCCCGCAGGGTTGCACAGTTTGAGGCCAGACCTGTTCATCAAATATTATCTTTGGTACAATGAAATTTAGCTTTGGGTAACCTCTCCTTTGCTATAATGTCCAAGTCACACCAGGCATGGCCTTGGAAGGCTGAATATGAATGATAGTAATTATATGACACAGAAGCTCTTTCATTCAATTAGTAACAGCAAATAGAAAAACACAAGAAACAAGTGTCTCCATTATAGCTGAGACTTCATTCACGCCCTACTACAGAAACTTTCAATATGCAAATTCTGTTGAATTTGCATGTACATGTCCCTGCCTCACTTTTACTGTGAGGCTATTACTGGGGTAAAACTGGGATTTGTGTTACGGGAGACTCTTGTTTTAGTGTTGCCACGGTTGCTGGCAGTAATAGGAAAATGTTTCTACATATATATTTCTACATACATTTGGATCCAAAAACAAATTATAGAGTATAATAGATAGCATCTGACAACCTGTACATAAATAATTACATGGTCTGATCTGCACTAGCAGTCCTGTGCTTTGAATGTGAAAAAGGCCTTTTTGTAAGTGTACTCTTGTGTATTAGTATACAGGAATAGTGGTGTTAGGCTATGATAAAGGAGGGACCTGTGCATGGACCTGTGTCTTTAAAAATTACATTAAATGGTAATTGATTTGTATTCTACAGTAATAAAATATACGCAGAGTACTAATGCTATAATTCAGATAAGCTTGCTTCAAAAGCCAGCTTGCGTTGCTCTGATACACTGTTAAAACCATGTAAGCTTGCCAGCTTCACTTGAACCTGAGTTTTGAAGCTACCAAACCATAACAGATTATTTAAAGTTGACCCACTGCTTGGTAAATAACATTTAGTAAAATAATAAAATGTATATAATTTAAGCAAAGTATCAGAGCAGTTTAAATCCAGTTATGGAAATAAGTTCGATTTGATTTTAATTCGGTTCACTTCTATTTATATAGTGCCACTTCACAACAGTGCTTTACGTTAAGGTAAATGCCCTCTGATATTAGAAAGAGAACTTCAGCCATTAGACAGTCTCCCATGAGCAATGGTGGAAAGGAAGAACTCTCTTTTTAACAGCAAAATAGCTGTGGTAGAATCAAGCTCAGGCTACCGGTTGGAGGGTGACAGGAAAGAGAAGACTGAAAGACAAGGGTGGAGGAGAAATGCTCAGTTCATTGTGGAAAGTCCCCCAGCAGCCTGAGCCTTTAGTAGCTTAACCAAGGGTTGGTTCATGATCACCTGATCCAGCCCTAAGTATTTAGCTTTATCACAAAGGAAAGTTTCAAGTAGGGAGTGTGTCTGTCTCTAAAACCCAAACTGGAAACTGCTTCTACAGAAGAAGTGCCTGATAGCTGAAGGCTCTGCCTCCCCATATACTTTTGGAAACTCTAGGAACCACAAGTAAACCCACAGTCTGAGACTGGTGTTCTATTGAAATAATATGGTACTATGAGGTTATGATGTCATCTGATCATTCTGGACTTTGTACACGAGGAAAAGGATTTGAAATGCATTTCTGGATTGAACAGGAGGCCAATGAAAAGAAGCTAGCTAATATGGGAGAAATAGGACTTCTTTTTCTAGTCTCTGGTATTAAGTAATTTCCCCTCGGGGATTAATAAAGTATTCTGATTCTGATATTACTCTATTGCAATGCTATCCAAGGTATCTGAGATGCATTGTAAAATTTTTAGAGCCAAATACAGTAACTTCAGACCCCTATGTAACTAAATGAGGTCTCAATGTCAGTTTTTGACCAATGCATCTTACTACTTTACCATAGGTAGCCTGGGTCTATCTCATAATCCCTGTCATCTGACTAACAACAGAGGGAGTTTTAGGGAAAGCTAATAAGAGGCAGAAAGGTAAGCTGCTTCATGTACCCCACAGCTTCAGTTTGCTATTAGACTTGGTGAGCTGTGACCTAATATTGTCATGTTTAAAAATATTAAATATAATATAAAGATGGAGCATTTTAAAAATGTATAGGCTACATTGTAGAAAATCATGTGGAAGAGTATAGAAGAAAGAATGGAAAAGGAGTCAGCCCCAGATAAAAGCTGTCCAGTGTAACTCCTGGTTAATAGCCTGCAGTAAATAAACACAAGGCAAAATTTGTTATGTTCATGAAATTGTTTAAATATGTTGTTCAAAAGTTGAGATTTTACCCCAGCAAGGGCCTTTTTCTGTAACTTAGGAACAATAAGGATCTCTGAAGTATGGTATCACTGGTTTCCCCACTTGTTGGCTTCCCTTGCAGCCCCAACTGCACCCTTCCCACCCACAGTGGACAGAGGAGTCAGTGACACTACTATGTGGGGAAGAGAGACAAGAGGAGGGGGCTGCTTGGGTAATGCTGGGAGGCTCTAATAAAATGTAATCCTATTATATGGTTCCCACTAGAGGGCAACAATAATAAAGGTTTCCCTAATAACATGAGCAGACCAAACCCAAATGGAAAACAGCTCCTCCGGTCAAGTCCCACACTTGTACATATATCCTCTCATTAACCCAATTGCTGTTGGGCCACATTATGACGACAGGCCTTCGAGATTTAGCCATGATGGGGAGGCAAGAGTTAAGTCAAACAAATGTGTTTCATCAAACTGCAGTTTGGGCTGCTCTGCATAAAGGAATTGAAGGGGGGAGGACGAAGAGGAGTGAGGGAATGTGTGCGGGTGGGAAGTTGGAAGCAGAGCCCTGAGGAAACCAATCAGAACTTCTCCACCCTCCCTTCCTGTGTCAAAGCCATCGGGGTCTCAGGTGTGTGTTACATGAGCTAATACCTCCCAAACTTGATTGTTTGTGTTAGAGTAATCAGAGTTTTGTAAATTACCATTTTGGAAATGATAGTCCTATCATTGGTAAACAAAATCACAATATAGTAGTAGTGGAACAACACAAACTAGAAATCACATGATAAGAGTTGATAGCTTAGTAAAACCCCAAATAATTATGGAGTTTAATACTTCCTCATGGGCCAAATACAATTAAAGCTTTCCAAGTAGTAAAGTTATCAAAAACGCTCAAATGTTGTCTTATTAGCTTCTTTACAAACAAACTCATTGCACAGAAACATTTTTGCTTGACTTTCTTTGACTAATATTAGGAAGAAATGACAATCTCTCTGCTAGAAAGGGACATAAACACAAACTCTCATATTTGTGTGATATGATAATGTAATGAACAAGTTATTCCACTTCCTACCCATCTCACATAAATGCAGTATAATATTTATCATAAGTGACAAGGTGAGTGAGAATATCAATCATATCCTCTAGACAGCTTGAGTTATTAAGTGAGCCAATGTAACAGTATTACAAAACCCAGAATAACAAAATTATTTATCTCTCTCTCTCTCTTTCAACATGTGTGTATGTACATGTACTTTGGTGTATGTATGTGTGTGTGTGTGTGTGTAGGTGTGTGTCTGTGTTTATGTTTCTGACAGCATCAGACAGAGAGAGTGTCGCATGCCTTCCTGTTCCTGTACCACCCTCCAACCCCAGAGCCGCAGACTCAAGGCAGTTTCCAGAATCAAACAATTTCACGCAGCTACTGGAGGAGGAAATGAACTGAGCCCAGAGCAATAATAAAATTATACAAATGTTATTACAGACTCGCCTGCTACTGTCCTACTTTAATTCAAATTTGGGCACTCCAGGCAGTGCTGGTGGCAGAGACCTTCCTGAATAAATCAACATTAGCTTACGTCTAAATTATTAAGGAAGTGGGAGACTTTCTTGTTTATAGTATGAATTATTAAACAAGTGTTTAATGCTGTTTTTCTTCGTGAATCCCCAAATATTAATTGCTAATGATTTTTAAGGTGTATGTTTTATCTTTTGCCCTTTCTGTTGTATGGTGGGAATTGAGAATCTGAGGTCGCAAGAAATCTGTTTTCAGTTAGATAAGCATGAGGTGCACTTTGAGATATAATATGCTGGCATCTGTGTGATGTGCAAATGAATCTTTGGTTATAACAATATTCCCATCATATAGCTATTGTTGGTATTTGAATGTAAATGTAAATTAATGACTCATGGAGGCAAACACGATGAGGGCTGGCCATGCGTTATCAGTTTTCTGTTCAACATCTTGCTGACAAGCCATTCAAGATGTTAACAAACAGCAAATGAAAAAAATGTTGGTGTATTATTTCCTCTCACTTTTTATTAGCTTTTCCTAATTGAGGGGTCTGAGGCAAATTTTGAAAGTTTGTCAACACATTTCTGTAATGCAATCTCATAATTTTATTTGGTACTTTTCAGCATTCCCACATTTGTTTAAGAGTGTTAAAACTCCACTGATCAAAAAATGTAATGCTTAAATCACACGTTGGCTCTTAATGAATAAAAATATTTAAGCTGAAAATCTTTACTAACAGACTTTGTGTAATTTGTTAACAAAATGTCGTAACAACAGTAGAGTAGGAATCAAAATCATCAAACCTTTATGGGCTGGATTCAAAATCAGAAGGAAAAAGTTGCAAATTGAAATCCTAGACTGATCCAACTTGTATTAATGTGGCTCAGAAGTGTGTATGGCTCCCACATGCCTGTGTGCACTCCCGACAATGTCTGGGCGTGCTCCTGATGAGACAGTGGATGGTGTACTGGGGGATCTCCTCCCAGAACTGGATCAAGGCGGCAATGAGCTCCCGGCAACACTGGATGCATGATTCATAATTTACTGAAAATTCTCAGTTGGATACAGGTCTGGGGAATGTGAGGGCCAGTAAAGGCATCAGTTTCTTCATTCTGAACAGCTTACACACTCTGGCCACATGAGGTTGGGCATTGTCTCGCACCAGGAGAAACCCATGAGCCACTGCACCAGCATAAGATCTGACAAGTGGTCTGGGGATTTCATCCCAGTACCTAACAGGAGTCAGGGTACTGCTGGCAAATGTGGAGGTCTGTGTGACCCTCCAAGGATATGTCTCCCCTCACCATCACTGAACCAATGCCAGACTGGTCATGCCGGTTGATGCTGCAAGCAGCATAATGTTGGCCACATCATCTCCAGGCTCTTTCATGTCTGTGACATGTGAGAAGGGGGCACCCATGGTGGGCCCACCAGTTCTGATGTTCTCTTTCAAATCCCTGTCAAGCTGCACAGTGCTGGGCTGTTAGCATAGGTCCCACTAAAAGATGTTGGGCCCTCATGGAGGCACAGGAGTAGTTCACTGGAAGTCATTTTGTAGCCCTCTGGCAATGCTCCGTCTGTTCCTCCTTGTGCAAAGGAACAGATACTGATCCTGCTGCTGTGTCGATGCCCTTCTGCAGTTGTGTCCAGCTCTCCTTGTATAACAGTCCATCTCCTGGTATCTCCTCTCCACTCTTGAGACCATGATGGGAGACACAGCGAATCTCCTTGCAACTGCAGGCATTGATATTCCATCCAGGAGTAGCTGGACTGCCTGTGCAACCTGAATGGGCTGCAGGTACCATCTTGTGCTATCAGTAGGGACAAGAACACAAAAAAGCTAGAGTGAGAGAAACAGTCAAGAGGGATAAGGAGAGCTCAGTGGTCCGTGGCCAACAACACAAAACCATTCCCATTTTGAGGGTTGTATTGTTGTTGCCTCTCCAGTGCACCTGTTGTCATTTGCACCAAAGCAGGTGAAATGGATCCAATGGACAGACTGATATCTATAAGGTTTAATTATGTTATACTGTAATCAAGTATTTCCCTAATTTTTTTAACAATGTACAAAACAAATGTCATCACTGTCTTACTCTGTATGCACACAAAAACTACATAAAGTAAATGCTTTTTAACATTTTACTTTACTTCACTAATATAGAATTTATAAGGAAGCTACATTTCAAACCCAGCAGGGACTGCTATTATCAGCTATCTTCTTCTATTTAACGTTCATGCGAGCAGGGCCAATAAATCCAAACCTAGTAAATCCATTTCCCTCTGTCTGTCCTAAGAGGAAATAGTCAATGCATGAAACATCAGATTTATGTGCTCATTTGTTTGGGATATAAAGATGAAAGGGTGCTGGCCTCAAACCACTGAAGCCTTAAGCGATACAGCATCAAGCAGGTAAATGATGGTGCTGCTCCAGTAGACAAAAGCATTTGTTAAAAATAAAAGCATTTTATTTGGAGCTTATTATTAAATAGTTAAAACAAGCCTAGAAAAACTTTTCATACAACTCTCAAAAACTGCAAAAGCTCTTAAAAAAATGTGTGATTAAAAAAAAAAGTACTTCACTATTAACTTGCTGAGACTTTTATTGAACTTTCCTGATATGGGGCTGTACAACAGTTAATGTTACTGTGTAATTTGTGTTTAATAATCTGGATCAATGTCAAACAAAGTGGAGCTCAGAGTTATGAAAAAAATTGACTTGTGCCTACTCATGTCTGCAATGTAACCTGTACATTCAAGGCTCGTGGCTGCCCTCCCCTGGAGAAATATAAAAGGGGCTCCTACTCGTACTATGGCCAGTAGATGATGCTGTTGTCACATTTAAAAATTGCACTGATGCAGTAACTATAGAGACTGTCAACATGGGAGTAAAAGCGCTTGTGATTTAGTATCCGGCCTATAAATCCAATATACTTGCCCCATGTAGACAAATTCCATGGATGCAGCCGTAGAGCAGATCATTTGCTTCATGTTAAAGAAGATGAGATAATACCTTTTTTCTTTTTTAAGGAAATGAAGTGCAGATATAACAGATCACCTCTATTTCCTATCACAAAGCGACATAATTCCCTGTGCTCTGTTGATCGAATGAGATTACTCTAAGATATTCTCTGTGACTTAACTCACAAGGAAGACACACCCTGGAAATTTCTTGAGCCACAGGGAGACATTATCCACTTGTAGATGAGCCAGTACCCACCACTTATCACAAGAGGCAGTGAGCCAAGAGCGGGGGAAACAAAATAACACATAGATATTATTACTCAAATTCATATAACTATATGGAAGTTGTGGTGTTTCAATATTAACATTAGAAAAGATAAACCATTAATAATACTTAATATAAATAAAAGCTTTATTATTACAACTTTTACATCTTGTCACACTTGCAGCTTGTGAGCACAGGAACTGAATAATAGTTGAACATAAAATCATAAACACACATTAGTTGGCAAAGAGAATATATGATATTAGGATAAACAGCAGAACACAGAAATACAAGAATCTAGATCTACAAAATAAAATAAGGCAAATAGCATGTGAATTTCCAATTTTTATGAAATGAAAAACAATCAAAATAAATAGCGGAAAATGGAGATGGATTTTTAGAAAAACAGTGTGTTTCAATTAAAATTAACTGGTTGTTTCTCTGACTTAATGCACTGAAAATGGAGAGCAAAGTAACACAGATCTGACTCTGATAATAGTGCTTGTCAGAGCTGTCGTACTTTGCTTAGGATCTGTAGTGTGATTAATGATCACAGTAAATTATCTCCTTTAATTACATGTAAAGTACAAGGACCAAGTGTGACACTAATCCAAAAATAACAAGGCTGCATTTTCTTCTTTACTTCTCCAATTCAGTGTGATGACCTCACATAATTGGTTGACCCTACACATATTTCTTTAACCCAGTGTGTTGCAGGATATCATTTGGTAGTGTACAGAGTGTGTCAACACTTTTGCAAAATCATTCAGGGAGGACTTTTGAGAAAGTAGGCCTTTTAAAGAGGGCGTTTTAGGAATTGAGCCATGTCCACATAATGGGTTTGTGACAACGAAAGCAATGCAGCCCAGATGTGACATGGGCAGAAATCCATTTCTGCTTTAAAGGCATAGACTTTGGAGGGGGGCAGGCTTCAGCTGGATAACCCCAAAGTTTGATTATCATTATGCTCTACAAATTGGTCTCCATTTCCAGTTCATGTGATAGTCATACAGATGGTAAGACCTCTCCTATTGAGTCAGCTTTCTCCAAAGTGATGTTTTGGATGGAGCCTGGCTTGACAGTAATGTCCCCTGTTTCTACTTCCCTGTATTTCCCGGATGCATCCTTTTTAAAGACTTGTTTCATCCTCTTCTTTATCTCAACATCAGGACAGTACAGGTACTCATACAAGCCAGCAGCCAAGATGCCCCCAAGAATGGGTCCCACCCAATACACCTACCATAAACAGCAAGACAAGCATCTTAATTAGTCAAGTGGTTAGTGCCTTATTTGAGAATTTTCTACTAAGAGAAGACATACAATGTGTATATATATATGTGTGTGTGTGTGTGTGTGTGTGTATGTATGTATATATATATGTGTGTGTGTATGTATGTATATATATATATGTGTGTGTGTGTGTGTATGTATATGTATATGTATATATATGTGTGTGTGTGTGTGTATGTATGTATGTATGTATATATATATATATATATATATATATATAATACAAGCATAATCATTT